>JAODAL010000513.1:0-302393 GCA_025379985.1 Phyllomedusa bahiana | reverse complement strand
TAATTTGTACCATAGAAAGACAGATTACTCACAACAAATTTGAAAACTCAGAGCCCCCTTCTGTCCCAATTATATCATAATTCTTATATGCACTTATAATTTGGTACCTTGAAGCTTGCAAAACAGTCTACAGTTAATACAAATTATTATGCCTCAAATAAATACTATACAGAGTTCATTGATTTAAACAGTGACAACATTAGGTAGGGATGCAGTGAGCCAACATGGTAGCAGAGAAGCAGGTACATAAAAGGGGTGATTTGTATATAATTGGCTATGCACATGAACAGAGAACAATCATTGGAAACAGAGTAAGACTATAAAACTAGATGCCACAAGAGGTTGCAATTGTGGATTCATTAAACAAGTTCAAGAAGTATTTAGATGCCTTTCTTAAAAAATGTATCACAGGTTATGGTTACTCCATTCCGGAGATGGAGGATGCTGATCCAGGGATTATTCTGATTGCCATATTTGGAGTTCGGAAGGAATTTTTCCTCTTGTATGGGGCAATTGGCAGCCGCTTCATAGGGGTTTCTCTAAATCAACGCTATAGGTTAAACTCAAAGGAGCTGTGCCTTATTATAACCTTAAATACTATGTTACAATGTTACTTTAGAACGCCCATACATATATTTAATCCTAAACATTTCCACTAAGTGACATTTATACTGCCGATATTAATGATCACTGTTATATTTGCCTATTTGATATAGTTTAACAATAAATGACAGTACTATTATTTATCCTTAAACTTTTTAGTCGTTTACACTGAGCAATTATCATTACAATAGTTCACCAATGCGCAAACCATAACAATAATTGCCCAGTGTAAATAAGCCTTAAGACAAAAATGTTTATTGGTTTCCTCTTCGGAAGCTGCATATACTTCCTAGTGCAGGAAGAAATATACAAGTACACATGTGAAACTGTGAACATTATTGTATTATACTTTTTCTGTCCATTCAATTCTGTCTGACCCTTGGATACTCTGTAAGTCAGTTCTATCTATGTTTCCCTGTTTTCCACAGCCTTTTTCCATTGTTTGATGTTCATTATCTTTTCGTTCTTGATGGTCTTCAACCAACAGACTCTTGGGGCGACATGTATGATCGGGCTTTTCGCCCGTTTTCTGGCGTAACCTGCGCCTCCAGGCCAGAATCCCCCTGTCGGACGCAGGGATGCAGTGTTAGGCGCAGCGTTCGCCACTTTCAGCTGCGCCCCGCATGAAGGGGCGGGCAATGGGCGCCGTGTAGGCATTCCGGGGCGGGAAGCGGCGCGCTCGAAAACCCCGAGGCATGTACGATGGCGGCTCGCCAAAGTGCGGCGCAATGCGGCGCTCGGCAGCTCCGACAAGCAGACCTAGTTTATTTTGGTCTAAATGCTCCGCGCGGCGAAGTGAAGCAAGATCGGAACATGCGAGGAAGCAGATAGAAGATCGCCGACAGAAATCTCGGCGCTCCGCTCTGTGCAGCAGGAGTATGATTCCGAAAAAATCGGCTTTATAAAGGCAGAAAACATTACCAGAATAGAGCTCAACCTCAAAAATAAAAAAAAATAATAAATCACTTTCCAAAAATCTAGAACGGCGCAATATCAAGAATTAGGATATTGGAAATTGCCGGGAAATACAGTAATTCAAATTCTGAAAGCTATTCTCATTGGTCGGCAGAAACCGGGCAATCAGGAGCGACAGTGAACCATTAAAACCTATGGAGAACGATTGACCAAACAGAAATCAAGGCGGACAGTTCAAATACAGTAAAAATGCAGAAAAGAGCTGATTTGGCTGAGCTAGCGGGGCTTGGCTATCTCGGCCAATCAGAATAGGAGCGACAGGGACCCATTTAGCCTATGGGGGAATTTTGAACCAATCAAAATCCAAAAGGGGGGACAGTTCAAAATACAGTAAAAAAGCAGAAAAGAGCTGATTGGCTGAGCTAGCGGTGGCTTGCCTATCCCAGCCAATCAGAGCGCGAGCTACTTCTCCCACTGTAGTCTATGGAGGATCGGCGCACTGAAATCTCGGCACTCAGCACCGTGCGGCATGGAGTATGAATAAAAAAATCATTTTTATTAAGTGTAAAACATTATCAGAGAAAGCGCTGAAACCTTCTCTAAAATAAATCAGTTAAATCCCGAACAACGCGTTTGCTATATAAGGAATTGCAATAGAGAGAATTGCCGGGAAATACAGTAATTCAAATTGTTTAAGCTCTTCTGATTGGTCGGCATAAACCTAGCCAATCAGAATAGACGACAGTGGCCCATTATATCCTATGGAGAGAATTGACCAATCAGAATAGGAGGGACAGGACCCATTATAACCTATGGAGAAAATTGACCAATCATATTTTCGTTATCCAAAGATCAATAGTATGGGTGCAACGAAAATAAAGAAATAAACATGATTTTATTGATGCAATATTTTTTTTTTTCACCCCCATATTATTATTCATTTTATATACACATCGGGACAACTTCTGTAGTCTTATCATTTGATTTCGGCCATGTACAGTTTTTATTTCAGATTGCATTAGAAAACCCATAGGAGCGTCGCTCGCTCTCCCATTGGTCCAAATAACCGCGCCTCTTTTAACTTAGCCAATCACAGAGCTCGCTCGGAATTTCTTTTCCCCATAGAACTCTATGAGAAAGTAGCTCGCACTCTGATTAGCTAAGCTGGGCGAGCCCCCGCCGCTTCAACCAATCAGCTCGTTTCTGCCTTTTTACTGTATTTTGAACTGTCTTGCATTTGAATATGATTTGAAAATTTTTCCCCAAAGGGTTTAAATGGGCCCGTCGCTCCAACTTTTTGGGTAAATTTCCCCCATAGAAAAAATGGCCACTGTCGCTCCTATTCGATTGGCTGGTTTATGCCGCCCAATAAAAGGAGCTTAAAAAATTTTAAATTTAAACTGTATTTCCCGGCGATTCTTCTATTGAAATTTCCCCCTATTCTCGGCAAAAACGCGTTGTTTAGGGATTTAACGATTTATTTTAGAAAGGTTTTCGGGCGTTTCTCTGATAATTTTTACACTTAAAAAAAATTATTTTTTTATTAATACTTCATCCGCAGGGCGCTGAGCGCCGAAAATTGCATTGCCCCATCTCTCCATAACAAAAGGGAAAAGAAGTAGCTCGCGCTCTGATTGGCTGGGAACCAAGCCCTCGAGTTCAGCCAATCACTTTTTCTGTCTTTTTACTGTATTTTGAACTGTCCCGCCTTTGAATTGATTGGTCAATAGTTTTCTCCGGGGGGGCTATAAGGGGTCCCTGTCCTCCTATTCGATTGGGCCGGCAGCCAACCCCGCTACTCACCCAAACAGCTCTTTCGCATTTTTACGTATTTTAAACTGGCCCCCACCCTTGATTCTGTTTGGTCAATAGTTCCCTTAGGTTTTAATGGTTCACGTTGCTCCTATTCTGTTTGGCCAGTTTCTGCCGACCAAAGAGAAACTTTCTGAATTGAATTACTGTATTTTCCCGGCAATTTCCCAAAATCGAATTCTTGAATTAGAAAAATTTGGAAAGTGATTTTTGTTTTATGTATTTTTATTTTTTAGGTTCACTCTTTTTTCTAAATGTTGAAAAGGCATTTTTGATTCATACTCCCCACCGAATTGGAATGAATTTTTCGCTGTTTTCCAGCCCTTTCCGCTCGGAAGCATGTAGCACATCCCGCACTCGCTCATGCCCCCCCACTGCGCCCAGTCCCCGCACTGTGCCCCCACAATCTGGCGAGGCGCAGGGAAACTTTTTCCCCCCATTACGAGCGCACCTCCCGGGCGGCAACTTTTATGCAGCCCCACCCCCAGTCCCCGCACTGCGCCCCCCCCACACGGGGGAGGCGCGGGAGACTTTTGCCCGCATTGTGACGCACTACCTCCGGGGGGCGAATCTTGGCCAGCCCCGCACAGCGCCTAAGTCCCCACTGCGCCTCAAACACGGCGAGGCCCCGGCGGGCTTTAATGGAAGTTTGACGGCCCCGGCCCCACTAAATCAGGCGCAGAAAATTTGCCAGAAAACCTTCGGAAAGGTGCGCTCCGACGTGGCGAGCTTCATACATGTCGCCCTTGGTCTCTCCTCTTTTCATTTACAATTAACCATCCCAAGCAGCATTAGCTTTTCTAGTGAATTCTCATAACATGACCAAAATAGATCGGTTTCTGTCTGGTGATCTATCCTTCCAGGGACAATTCCTAGCTGTCCATGGGGTTCATAGAAGTCTTCTCCAGCACCACAGCTGAAAAGCATCAATTTTTCTTCTGTCCGCTTTCATGAGCGTCCATGTCTTACAGTCACTTGTTGTGATTAGTAAAACAACGGCAGTGATCAGTCTTTGTTTGCTGGTGACTAAGACATCTTTGCACTTTCGTATTTGGTCTATACTCCCCATGGCTTGTGCACCCCAGTGCTAATTGACTCTTGACCTCTACTGCTGAACCACCACTGTGATTAATGAGAGATCCAAGAGAAATGTATTATACATTGTGTTAAAACTGCAGCTTCTATCGAGTTTTAGTAAGCAAGTTATGTTAGTAACCCACATAACACTTATTTGTTTCCATAACACTTTTTTGGATGATTTTATGGGTTTTTGTAACTATGTTTATAAATATATACTATATAGATTACTCAAAAAGTAAATTAAAGTAAGTGCAAACCAAATTTCTGAGGATAAATTGTGGCCATTCTATTGTACAATAAAAATCTACTTAAAGGGTTTTACTATGACACACAATAGGACACACACACACACCACACACACACACACACATATATATAATATATATATATATATACATACATATATATATAATACTTCTGTTTTATATTATTTATTTTATTTTATATATATATATATATGTATATATATATATATATATATATATATATATATATATAATATATAATTTATTTCTAAATGTTGCATACTGGCAATACCTTCTTTATTTCTGTTTTGTTCACTTACTTTGATTTTGTTGAGTGATAACAATAAACAATTAATACTCCAACTTCTTTGCACTTTTCTACACCTCCATGGAACTTTCACAAAGTGCTATATATATATTGTGAGACCTCACACTCGTGAGACCTCACACTCTTGGACAGTTTCAGGGGGTCTTTAGCTCACGGATCGCCGCTTTGGTTAACGGAATGGCACACCGATACCAGGCTTCTGTTTAACACTGGCCACAGCCAGTTTTATTCAAGCACAGGTTAAATGTACGGAAACATAAACAAATCAAAACCTTGGTCCTCTGGCCACTAGCTATCCACCATCAGAGATCCTCTCTAACATGGTCTGGATCTAATATCCAACACCACCAACACATTTACCAGCCACTGATGGGTCCAGCTTCCTGATGGCAACCACCTGCTTGTCTCAAGTCTGAGAGGTAAGAGCCCTCTCCTTAGCTCTTCTCCTGCTCAGGCTTCTTGCAGCAAACCAAAACCCCTGATCACCTGTAGCACTTGGCTTTTTATAGGCCTCCAGGGACCTACCAAAAGCCTGTCCCGAAATTCAGGGAGTAGGCAACCACCCAACACATTGCCCACTCCCGATAAGAGCCAACTCGGGAACAGCTGAAATCAGCCACACTACTATACCTTTTTTCCAACCGCTTACTGTGGCTGATGACATACATAAATGGCTCTTACCCCACCAAGGTCAGGTAACCTTGCTGACGTGTTGCTTGCAGTTATCCTGCTTTGCTCCACATAATGGCAAAAACATGCGACTGCCTGAGGTCACTCTGCCATATATCCCCCCCCTTTGATAAAGGTCGCAGGTCTTTCTCATTTTGCACCTCTCTTCAGGGTCAAATACTTTGGGGAACCTTCTTACCCCGTTCTTTTTGCTCTCGATCTCTCTGGGGAAGCACCACACTTTCCTCAGGCAATATCCTTTCCCCCTCCCCCCCCCCCCCCCCCCCCGTCCTCTAACACTAGAGAAATACATCCCACCTCCTGCTGGACAGCACTAGAGTCATCTATACACTCCACATTTACCACCTTCTCCTGTGTACTTGTTGCTATAGGCAACAGCTCCTCATCACAAGGCCTATGGTCCTCACTGACCAACTCTTGACCTTAACTGTCAGTCACATTCACTATAGGGGATCCAAACCATGCATGCCCTGCAAAAAGGACAGTTTGCCACATTCAGCAGGCAAACTAGCATACCTAAGGTCTCCACTGACAATCTCTAGGGAAACTTTGTCCTGTATATTAAAAGACACTTCAATAGTGTCTGAGGACTCCTTCATCCTCACTGGCATCTCACTAGGGTTTAAGCACACATTCTCCTCTGCTCTGTCTAGCAGCTCACTTTCCGTATCATAATGGGGATGTACTTCCTCGGTATCTCCGGTAATAGTCACCACGGGAGAACTCTTAGCGTCAGTCGGGACCACTCCTGCATCTGGCACGCTATCAAATTCATACAACCCGTCAATACCAGACCACTATTATATATATTGTATAGACTCACTCACATTCAGCCCCCGTCTTAGGCCATCCCAGGGAGGACTCCGCTCTTGGATCACCGTCCTTTGGTTAGAACGGTTGACACTTCAACACATGGCAGCACTTTGACACAGGATTTTCTTTAAGTCTGGCCTCTGCCAGCTTTATTCTTCAGCACAGTATACAGCAAACCAAATTAAACGGAAACAAAAGCCTGGCCATCTGGCCACCTACTACACATGCAGATCCCCTCTCTACACGGGGTCTGGACCTAATGTCCGGTCACAACACACAGTGTTACAAACCTCTTACTGGTTCAGCTTCTAGAGGTCTGCCACCTGCTAGCCTCAAGCTTTTCCTCAGCTCCTCAGTCGCTCCACTGCCAGGAAGCGAACCAAACTCCCTGGACACCTGCAGGTCCAGGCCTTTTATAGGCCTCCAGAGACCTATCCAAAACCTGGCCTGGAACACAGGGAGTAGACACCCACCTGACACATTGTCTACCCCCCAATAAAAGCCGACCCAAAACAACCAAAATAAATTTCTGCCAACCACTTAGTGTGGCTGACAATACATATGGCTAGCTCCTATCCCAACAAGGCCAGGTACCCTTGGTGGCGTGTTGCTTGTATGTCTCCTGCATAACTCCGCCTTTTGGCAGAAACAAAAAAATAAATAAATAAATCAATATAGATATATATTTACATATTTATATATATATATATATATATATATATATATATATATATATATAATATATATATATATTATATAATATATATATATATATATATATATAATATATATATAAATATATAATATATATAGTACAGACACTGAAGGCATTAAAACTAAGAATTAACATGTGGAATTATATACTTAACAAAAAAGTGTGAAACAACTGAAAATATGTCTTATATTCTAGGTTCTTCAAAGTAGCCACCTTTTACTTTGATTACTGCTTTGCACACTCTTGGCATTCTCTTGATGAGCTTCAAGAGGTAGTCACCTGAAATGCTCTTCCAACAGTCTTGAAGGAGTTCCCAGAGATACTTAGCACTTGTTGGCCCTTTTGTCGTCACTCTGCGGTCCAGGTCACCCCAAACCATCTCGATTGGGTTCAGGTCTGGTGACTGTGGAGGTCAGGTCATCTGGCATAGCACCCCATTACTCTCCTTTTTGGTCAAATAGCCCTTACACAGTCTGGAGGTGTGTTTGGGGTCATTGTCCTGTCTAAAAATAAATGATGGTCCAACTAAACACAAACCGAATGGAATAGCATGCCGCTGCAAGATGCTGTGGTAACCATGCTGGTTCAGTATTCCTTCAATTTTGAATAAATCCCCAATAGTGTCACCAGCAAAGCACCCCCACACCAATACACCTCCTCCTCCATGTTTCACGGTGGGAAACAGGCATGTAGAGTCCATTTGTTCACCTTTTCTGCGTCGCACAAAGACACGGTGGTTGGAACCAAAGATCTCAAATTTGGACTCATCAGACCAAAGCACAGATTTCCACTGGTCTAATGTCCATTCCTTGTGTTCTTTAGCCCAAACAAGTCTCTTCTGCTTGTTGCCTGTCCTTAGCAGTGGTTTCCTAGCAGCTATTTTACCATGAAGGCCTGCTGCACACAGTCTCCTCTTAACAGTTGATGTAGAGATGTGTCTGCTGCTAGAACTCTGTGTGGCATTGACCTGGTCTCTAATCTGAGCTGCTGTTAACCTGTGATTTCTGAGGCTGGTGACTCGGATGAACTTATCCTCCGCAGCAGAGGTGACTCTTGGTCTTCCTTTCCTGGGGCGGTCCTTAGTGAGCCAGTGTCTTTGTAGCACTTGATGGTTTTTGCCACTGCACTTGGGGACACTTTCAAAGTTTCCCCAATTTTTCGGACTGACTGACCTTCATTTCTTAAAGTAATGATGGCCACTCGTTTTTCTTTAATTAGCTGCTTTTTTCTTGCCATAATAGAAATTCTAACAGTCCATTCAGTAGGGCTATCAGTTGTGTATCCACCTGACTTCTGAACAATCCAACAGATGGTCCCAACCCCATTTATAAGGCAAGAAATCCCACATTAAACCTGACAGGGCACACCTGTGAAGTGAAGACCATTTCAGGTGACTACCTCTTGAAGCTCATCAAGAGAGTGCCAAGAGTGTGCAAAGCAGTAATCAAAGCAAAAGTGGCTACTTTATAGAACCTAGAATATAAGACATATTTTCAGTTGTTTCACACTTATTTGTTAAGTATATAATTCCACATGTGTTAATTCATAGTTTTGATGCCTTCAGTGTGAATCTACAATTACTATAGTCATGAAAATACAGAAAACTCTTGAAATGAGAAGATGTGTCCAACCTTTTCGTCTGTACTGTATATCTATATATATATATATATATATATATATATATATATATATATATATATGGAAAAAAGAGGCAGCACCTCACAAAAAACGGGTGCAAACTGGCAATAGACCACGTCACGGGCCAAAATTAATAACCAAGGAAAATCCAATCGCACTCACAGAAGAATAAGATGAATAAAATGGTGTGCTTTATTGCATGTCCAAAGAAGGCAACGTTTCGGCTCACTCAGAACCTTTCTCAAGCAATTAAGGAGTGGTCATTACAGTGATTATAAAGAACAATACTCATGAATATGTATGAATACAAATTAGCCATATAAAAATATAAACATAGCTTACAAGTGACCATCAAGTGTATAATTAAATATAACAGTGTAATACAAAAATACAGCAAAGTGAAATATCATCAAATGTGTCAAATACAAAGTGCCACACAAAGTGAAAAGGAAGCAAATATATAAATATACATATGTGTTATACAAAATATATTACCATATAAGAGAAAGGGGCAGGATGAGCTCCTCCTATCATACATATTTAGTGTTACCTCTCTAGGCAAAGCAATGTGTGTCTCGGCGTCTATAAGGAAACAAAGCGCATGTCCAAACTTCAAGCCTCGCGGGGCTATGCAGCGGAGCCCGCCGCATCTCGCGCGTGCGTGTTTACATGAAGGAACCTCAAAAACCATCCTAAGTAATGGCAAGCCCGGCGGTATCGCTGCCACAATATAGTAATACTGCGGACAGCGCAACGTCAGGGCCGCCAGAAAGAAACAAATGCAAAAATAAAACAAATAAAAAGAAACTATTGTAGCTCATATAGTCCTGGACGAACAATATAAGGGGCGGCTAGTACATAATAACGTGTGCACACATATGGTGAACACACATCAAGATGCTCAGGTAAGTCATGAAAGGGAATGATAGTTAACCACTCTAGATCACGACTAATGCCCTCGCCTTATTTAAAAGGTGCTCCCAATAAATGCCGCAATGTGTTGTAGCATAATGGGGATCCCTCAGAGAAAGTCCCAGCGACTTAGGTGACTCCTCACCGTATGTAATTTAAAAAATAAATAATAAATAATAAATAGAAATAAAGGCCGTGTTCACACGGCTTATTCCCGACGGACTTGTGAGCCGTATTGAGCTCACAAATCCGGCGTGAATAAGGGGCAGGCGGTGGGGCGGGGCCGGAGAGCGGCGGGGGCGCCGCTCCCGGCCCCATAGACAATGCATTGTTTACGGCGCGTCCGCGCCGTAAATAATGTGCATGTCACTTTCTCCCCCCGCGGCGGATTCGCCGAGTGGGGAGGAGCGACGTATTCCACTGTTCTCTATGAGAGCAGCGGATTACCGTAATTGCTGCCGCGGATTGGCGCCATACTGCAGCGCAAATACCGCGCGCAGTGCGGCGCCAATCCGCGGCAAAATAATCCATGTGAACGAGGCCAAAAGGTAAAAATAAATAAATGGAAAAATAATAAATAATAAAAATAAAAAAATAAATAAATAAATAATAAATAAAAGTATAAGAGGTATCCCCAGGTTTAGACATGTGCCATGCAGCCCCAAAAGAGCCAATGAGACACTAAAAATATAAAAAAGAAAATCTTTTTTAATAAAAATAAAAAATTAAAAAAAAATTTTTTAATAGAAAAGAGAAATATTTTTCATATTTCTTTTTTTCAAAATAGGAGGTAGTTCATAACTTCCCACTCAAAGAATCTGAAAATAAAAAAGAGAAAGAAAAAGATTAACATCATAAAATATAAAATATACAATATACAACAAAAAGTTTTTCAATTAATGATGACCACCTATACCAAAGGGAAGAAACAAGGAAAAAGGAGCGAATCCATGGGTATCTATTTATTTAAACATACGGGAATTAATTTTGAATTCTACATTTAAACCTTTAGGATATAATGCATTAAGATTATAAATCCACTCCAGCTCTTTCTTTTTAAGTAAAATAGATCTATCGCCTCCTCTCTTTAATGGAGAAATTTGGTCTAAAATCATACATTTTAAATCCCACTGTGAATGACCTGCTTCAATAAAATGTTTAGATACCGGCAAGTCTTGTCTTTTTTTGCGTATTGAATGTCTGTGTCCATTTAATCTTGTTTTTAAATCACACGTGGTTTCTCCCACATAGATCTTCTTACAGGGGCCCCACAGCACGTAAACTACCCGATCAGAGTTGCATGTATAATATGATTTAATGGAAAAATTTTCACCAGTATTAGGATGAATAAAAAACTCACCTTTCTCAATTATTTTTCAGTTCACACAAGTCAAGCATGGATAAGTGCCTAATTTCAGCTTACTTAAAAAAATTTGTTTGATTCTAGACTGAGAAGGTATCTCACTCTTAACTAGACGATCTCTAAGATTTCTCGGGCGTCTATATGACATTAAAGGGAAATTCTAGAACTCTTTAATATTCTTAAAGCAGTCCCTAACAATATGCCAATGTTTGGTGATAATACGTGCAATCGATGTACTCAAAACATTATATGTAGATATAAATGGGATTCTGTCCATGGAGGTTTTTTTTCGAGGCATCATTACAGAAGATCTATTTAAGTCCTCAACTCGTTTCCTATGTGTCAATAATTCTAAAGGAATACCCACGTTCTCTAAACTTATTGGATATCATAGTTAATGATTCCTGGCATTTGATTGGATCATCAACTATTCTTTTCACTCTTAGCATCTGACTATAAGGTAAAGATTTAATCATATTTGGAGGATGACAACTCTCGTATCTAAGCAATGTGTTTCGGTCTGTGGATTTAACGTGTAACTCAGTGTTAAGACAAGATCCTGATTTATTAACTTTAGTGTCCAAGAAAATCACAGAATTCTGAGAAATGGACGAAGTAAAACTTATATTCGGATGTATATTATTCAAAAATAGAAAAAATTCATCTAATTCATCAGTGGATCCTGTCCATATCATAAAGACATCGTCAATATACCTCCACCCTCTCATCACATGATGGAAATAGGTGGAGGTATAGACGAATTGCTCTTCTAAGCCTGAGACAAACAAGTTGGCATATGTGGGCGCAACATTTGTACCCATTGCGGTACCCCGCAATTGTAAGTAAAATGTATCCCCAAACAAAAAATAGTTACAGGTGAGGATAAGATCCAATAATGACATCAAGAATTCCTTCCCTTTATCAGAGAAATCAGTCTGATTAAGTGCTTTGGCTACAGCTTGCATACCACTAACATGGTCAATAGAGGTGTATAGACTCACGATATCTAGTGAGACTAAAATGGCCGACTCAGAAATAGAAATTTCTTTTAATTTGCTTAAGAAATCAGTGGTATCTTTAATATACGACCTACTACTCAACATCAGTTCTCTTAGCACTCTATCCAAAAATAATGAGGCTTGGCTAAAAACCGAACCTCTACCTGAAACAATAGGTCTGCCTGGAGGGTCTACTAGTGTTTTATGCAATTTAGGCAGCAAGTACAAAACAGGGGTTATAGGATTATCCACCAACAAGAATGTTTGCAAGGGTTTATCAATCAAATGATCATTAAGGGCTCTATCCACCACATTGTTTAATTTTTTACTGAATTCAAATTTTGGATCATTACTAAGTTTACGGTAAACATTAACGTCCGACAACTGCCTCATAGCTTCCTCAATATATTTGGATGTATCCATTATAACAATTGCTCCCCCCTTAACTGCAGGTTTTATCGTGATATTTGGATTATTACAAATTTCATTCAGCGCTATAATCTCAGCCCTTTTGAGATTAGCTGACTTCAGGGGTTTCGATTTATTTTCCTCTTTAAGTATCTCTAGCTCTTGTTTAACCAAATCTTTATATGTTTCTAATTGATGTACATTATTTGTAGGGTTAAAGTCACTCAGCAAGGAAAGATTAAATGCTTTCAATGTAAATTGCACCTGAATAGATGGATCAAAAGTATCAGGTATAGATGTAGCAGGTTTATCATGATGCCAAATACATAATTTCAATCTTCTGAAAAAACTGTTGCAAATCCAATTCTAAATCAAACCAATTAACATCATTACAAGGACAAAACGATAGACCCTTAGATAACAATTGAAGCTGTATATTGGTAAGTGAGATTGAAGAGATATTTACCACAATAGACTCATTTGGTGATGGTATCACTTCATTTTTGAGGTCTTTGGCCCCCTCTGTTGTTGCTGTTTGGAATTCTTGAAACTTCTTGACCTTCCTGGATTTGAAGCGTTTACCCCCTCTCCTGGTGGGTCGTCGTTTTCTTTGTTGCCAAGTCCTAAAAAATCAATAGATGAATTCAAGGTTTTTTTCATTAGATGTCAACTCTCTTTGTTTCCTTGGAAATTTAGCACCAGAGTCTCTAGCTTGATAATCCTGTTTCCAAGAATAGACAAATCCTGTATCATAATCACGAATGTCCCTTTGCCATTTACGACGTTTTCCTTCCTCCAAGTCTGATCTGAATTTCATCAAAAAAGAATCCTGTTTCTGTATAAATTCAGTGAAATTCTCTGTGGACATTGCCTGTTTCAAAGTCTCTCTTGCTTCATTCCATTTAAGATTCACATTGCAAAGATCTTTGTGTAAAAATGCTAAATTCAATAAGATAACATCAGATGCATATTTGTTGGAAATAAGTTCAAATCTTGAACGAAAATCCAAATCAAATGTAAAGAAATTAGGTTGCAAACGTGTACGCATACCTCTAGGAATATGATTATTCTTATAGTACTGTTTCAACGTTACTAAATGCAGTTCTAAGGTAACTTGTTTCTTTGATAGTGTTTCATAGTTACGTTGTAACATGAGGACAGATGGTGTATCCAGAAAGGCGGCATCACCCTCGATTCGCTCCAAAATTCCTGTGACTTCCTCATCGGCATAGGAAAAGACATGCATATTCGGCACAGATGGAATATTCAAAACGTCCATAGTCCTGGATCAAAAAAATAACTTGATGCAAAGAAAAAAATAAAAAAGGAGTGCTATCCTCAATGACAATTATCAAATAATGGAAAAAAGAGGCCGCACCTCCCAAAAAAAATGGGTGCACACTGGCAATCGACCCCGGCACGGGCCAAAATTAATAACCAAGGAAAATCCAATCGCACTCACAGAAGAATGGCGTGCTTTATTGCATGTCCAAAGAAGGCAACGTTTCGGCTCACTCAGAACCTTTCTCAAGCAATTAAGGAGTGGTCAATACAGTGATTATAAAAAGCAATACTCATGAATATGTATGAATACAAATTAGCCATATAAAAATATAAACATAGCCTACAAGTGACCATCAAGTGTATAATCAAATATAACAGTGTAATACAAAAATACAGCAAAGTGAAATATCATCAAATGTGTCAAATACAAAGTGCCACACAAAGTGAAAAGGAAGCAAATATATAAATATACATATGTGTTATACAAAATATATTACAATATAAGAGAAAGGGGCAGGATGAGCTCCTCCTATCATACATATTTAGTGTTACCTCTCTAGGCAAAGCAATGTGTGTCTCGGCGTCTATAAGGAAACAAAGCGCATGTCCATCTCGCGCGTGCCTGTTTACATGAAAGAACCTCAAAACTATCCTAAGTAATGGTAAGCCCGGCTGTATCGCTGCCACAATATAGTAATACTGCGGACAGCGCAACGTCAGGGCCGCCAGAAAGAAACAAATGCAAAAATAAAACAAATAAAAAGAAACGATTGTAGTTCATATAGTCCTGGACGAACAAGATAAGGGGCGGCTAGTGCATAATAACGTGTGCACACATATGGTGAACACACATCAAGATGCTCAGGTAAGTCATGAAAGGGAATTATAGTTAACCACTCTAGATCACGACTAATGCCCTCCCCTCCACATGTGTTAATTAATAGTTTTGATGGACCAATATATGCAGTGGGTGCCAGCGGTGACTCTTCGGTATAAAAAAGCCAATCGATACAAAAAATCCACAAAATCCACGGCACTCCAAAGAAGTTCAAAAAAAGTAAATAATTTATTCACCCATGTTCACAGAGCAACGTTTCAGCTCCCTCCTGGAGCCTTTGTCAAGCAATAATGAAATGACAATGCAGGATATATATAGTGTGAACAATCAGTTCATTAGTGACATAAATAGAAATCCATTGGATGTTAACAAACATTGCACCACCCACATACATTAACCGTTATAAACCAAATCCCAAAATACATTTGAAAATTTAATAACCCCTGTTAAAACATAACTTTTACTAAAACTTGCTAAAATTTTAAATATCTTAACCCCTAAAAAAAACCCTACATACCAAAAAGGGGATACAGCATACTGTGCATGACGTAGGGGAGAATCGCCCCGAAAAAAGGGGGCGGCTCCGCTTTAACGCAGGCAATGTCACTAAAATGCGTGTTAAACCCCCTTTATACCCCAGCTACCCCGGGACGCGTTTCCCCCGTCTATATAGGGTTCTTTCGGGGGATTCAAAATTTCGCGGGTGGAAAAAAATACGCTATATACAACGCAATCCCTACAACACTGTATTTCCCATTCAGGTTGGATGATTTAAACCCGGATACTTAAAAAAGTGTTTGGGGGTTTTAAAAAGGGACGTGAATCCCGAAGGGCCCCCTTTTGCTTTGGGGCCCCCCAAAAGTTTAAAAGGGTTCAGAGAAATATTGTCTCGTCCCCCCTTTTAAATATGTCTTAAATGAACCCCGAAAAATGTATTTTTTAACAGACCCCCAGTTTTTTTACTTATAAAATGGAAATGATTAATCCCCGGTTTCCGGGTTCCCATTAGTTTTATGCAGATTTCACTGCTCAGGGTTTTTCCCGGGCCCTTTTCCGGATATTCAGCTGCGAAAGGCCCGGAAAGTGAAATCCCATGCATTTCCCGGTTAGAAAACGTGGGGAAATCGACACGCCATATCCCAAAAAGGCCGGCAAAAACCACGCGGCCCCCGGGGTTTCCCGAATGGGTGCACTGCGCAGGGTCAGGAAAACACAGTTTCCCTTTTCCCTAACCAAACCCCGGAAATCAGCACCATATTTGAAAACCTAGTTATCTTAGGTTCAATGCACTCCCAACTGAAATTTCACTGATTTAGAAACCCAACCAGTAAAAGGGAATTGGGGAAAAATGTCCCCTTTTAATGACGCCACTTTATTGCCTTGATTTTAGGGGTAAAAAAAGACTAATTGGCGAAATCATCTTTTAATGTTTTCACCGAGAAAAATTTCATAACTACAGGGTTTTTGCCCAGGGTTTAAAAGCGGAGCCAAAAAAGGGACATGGGGGGGTAAAAAAATTTTCATTGCCCTTTCATGACCATAAATTTCAATCTGTAGGCAATAAATAAATATAATAAATAATTAAAGTTTTATGAAATGATACTTTATTCATTGGTCAAGCTTAAAAAATAAATTTGTGATCCCCCTGTAAAAATTTCCCCCCCAAAAAACCAAACCCAAAGCAATGTAAAACAATCCCAAAGCAAGTCTATTCAAAAAAGAAACCCCAAATTTGGGAAAAAGTCTCATTTGGGCCCCTTTGGTTGAACAGAATCCAAGGAAAATTTCCCTTGGGCCCCTTACACAAAATTTCGTCTACCCTTTCTTCTCCTCTGGGGGATGGTCTTAAAAATTCAAAAACCCAAAAAAAAAGCGAAAAGAGTTTCCCCACCCAACCATTGTGATGTTCCACACTTTGTGAGCTACGGGTTTGTGTCTTTCTTTTTTTCGTATGCCCCCCCAAAGTTTTTTCGCCCCCCCTTTTTTTTAAATTTTTCCCCTTTTGTTTTTCCAATATATTTTGATTTGGGAAAGGGGGCATATCCCACATAAAAAACTACTCCTTCTGTCCTAAATTGGCAAAATCAGGGAAAAAAAAAATTGTTTTCCCTTTTTGGAGGCACTTTTTAAAGGTTTTTTGGTTTTTTTGTACAAAAGGGAAGGCTACACTTCTCTCCCCACTTTTAAAAACTTTGCCCATGGTTTTTTCCTTTCAAACCCAGGTGCCTTGAGAGGGTTTTGGTTTTTATAGGGGCCCCAATGGACCATTTCTATTTTTGATGGATCTCCCCCTTGATTTTATGGGGGGTTGGGAAAAATTACCCCTTCTAGTTCCGGGGTTTCAAACATCAAGATCCCCCAATTTTTTTTGAGGAAAATTTAAATTACTTTAGATTTTTTTTTCACCAAAAAGGTTGCAAAAACTATACCGTGCCCGTTTTGGGTTTCTTTATCTACCGGGGGGCTTGCCCTGGGTTTTATTTTGTTTTTTTTTTAACATCCCTAAAGGCTGATTCCGGGAGTTAAGTCTATTATAAATAAAAACCCCCCGATAAGGGGGGGGAAATTATTTTCATTTTTAAATCAAAAAACCATTTTTACAAACGTTTTGGGGGTAACGATCTGTTAAGGACAAAAGGTTTTATGTTATTTTACCTATGGACCCCAACGACACCCCTTCACTATAGAACTAGAGAGGATATTTCGTGGGGGGTTTAAAAGTTGGGGTTATTTTTTCCACAAAAACAAAAATTTTAAATTTTAAATGAGGCCTTCAAACCCCCCCAAAATCCCGGGACTTTCTATTCGATCCCTAAGATCCAAAGGGGCTGTCCCCCCATTTAAAAGGTTGACCCATAGTCTCGGGGTTGTGGGATAAATTTACGAAAAAATGTGGGTTTTCTACATAGATAAATCTTACGGGATTTCGTAATTAAAATTGCCTTCTTACATAAGAGTTACTTCAGTTTTTTGCTTTGTTATAGAAGGGATCACCTTTAATAAGAAGTACTTTTGGGTTTCCATAAAAATTTTTAAACCCTTTAACAGTAAAAATTCCACATAAAAAAAAAAGGTACCAGGCAGTTGAATATTTTCTGTCCACAAGAAGTATAGAATTTCGGGCCCATAATGTTTTTTAAAAATTGGGAAAAACTTAAAATTTTTGTATTTAGGGCCCAAAAATTATTTTGTTTTTTGCAACAAGCCCTTCCACAGCCAGGGGCATGCAAGGGGTAGCTTTTCCTCCCGGGATATGCAAAATCTTTTTCCCTTTGGGCTGGTGGGAGGCAAATTTTGATATCTAAACCGGGGAGAAAACCGGGGCCCCCCCCAAGATATTTTTTTTTGGGGGGGTACATTAAAAAAACTTCATATTTCGGGGGAAAGGAAACAAGATGTCTTTTTGGGGGAGTTGTTGCAAAACTAAAACAAAAAAAATTTATCGGTATGCACTTCACATTTAAAATGCAAGGAGATTTTTCCCTTTTTCCCTTTTGGATGCCCCTTTTTATAAAAATTTCGGGAAGGTAACTTCTTACGATATATATAGGAAACCTACAGCAACAAACAGTTTTTTAACACGGGAAAAGTTACCTTTCCATTGCCCTGCAAGAGGGGAAATTTCCCAAAAGGTCAATTTTGAGAGCCCAAGGAAATTGCTCCAAGAGTTTAGGATTTTAGGAACAGTAAGGTATTTTGGGGAGAGAGATTTTTCAATGGGAGGATATCCTACAAAATCCTGGAATCAGCCAAAAAGGATCCCCAAAAAAAACAAAATAGGAAACTCTATTCCAGGGAAAGCCCCAGGTAAAAATAAACCCAAATCGACCCGTAAAGTTGCAACCTTTGATGTTTAAAAATCAAAGAATAATTAATATCCTCAAAAAATTTTGGGGGTTTTCTTGATGTTAGCCCAGGATCTAAAAAATATTTTCCCCCCAACCCCCTCGTTTAATTTAAATGGGAAGGGTTTAGATCCATCAAAGATAGACGGGTCCTTTTAGCCACTATACACCAATCCCCTTAAAGGGGGAAAAACCGGGTTTTAAAAAAGGAAAAAACCGAGGGGAATTTTTAAATGGGGGGCGGAGATGTGTAGCCTGCCCATATTTAAAAACAAAACCAAATCCTTTAGAAGTGCCTAAAATGGAAAGCAATTTTTATTCGTAAATTTAAATTGTAGGACAGAAGGAGTAGTTTTTATGTGTAATGCCCCCTGCCCACTTTAACCCTATATTGGAAAAAAAAGGAGAACATTTAAAAAAAAGGGGGGCGAAAATCGGGGGGAATACGAAATAAAAGGGAAAACACACCATGCTCGACATGTTTTGGGAACATCAAAATGGTAAAGGGAAATCTCTCCCGTTTTTTGGTTTTGGGAAATTTTGAAAGACCACCCCCTTGGGGGAAAGAGAAGGGGAATAGGGGGAATTTCTTTTTAAACCCCGAGGCCCAATGGATTTACCGATGGATTTCGGGTTTCAAAAAAAGGGGCCCAAATGAGCCTTTGAAATTTTTGGTTGCCTTTATTGAATAGCCCCTCTGCTTGGTATCTGTTACATTGCTTTGTTCGGTTCGCACTCTTCAAAGAGGTTTCACAAATTGTTTTTTTCAAGTTTGACCAAGGGAATATGTTTTCGGTATCAAAATCTTTAATTATTTATTTATTCATTGATTGCCTACAGATTGAAAAATTTTATGTCAGCTGGGGGGAAAATGAATTTTTGTACCCCGATGCTTTTTTTTGGGGCCCCGTTTTAAAAAGCCCTGTAAAAACCCATTTTATGTTATGTATTTTGCTCGGGGGGAAACCCATTAACAATGTTTCCCCCACATTATTTTTTATTACCATAATCATGGCGGGATAAAGTGGCGTCTTTAAAAGGGGTTTACTTTTTTGCCAAGTCTTTGACTGTGGGGTTTGCTAGCCGTAAAGTGAAAGTTGGGAGTGACTAAAACTCTAAGAAAAAACTAGGTTTACAAATATGGTGCTGTTTTTCCGGGGAGTTTGGTTGGGAAAACGGCATCTTTTGTTTTCCTGAATGCGCATTTGCACTATTCTGAACCCCGGGGCGCCCCCGTGGTTTGTCCCCGGGGTTTTTGGGCATATGCCCCAGTGTCGTTTTCCGGCTGTGCTAACCGGAAGTGCCAGGTATTTCATTTCCCGGACATGCGCAGCGGGAATATCCGGAACCCCGGATAACCATGAGCAGGGGAAATCTGCTTTACATACTAATGGGAAACCGGGGAAAAGGGGCTTTAAATCATTACCATCTTTTTTAAAACACGGGGGATCGTATATTTTTCTTTTCCCCCCCCCCGGGGGTTAAATTTAAAAGCCCATAAAAGGGGAAGCCCAGAGAAAAATATTTCTCTGTACCCCTTTTATTTTGGGGGTGCCGCTTTGCTAGAGGAGCTGCGGGATTCATCGTCGTTTCCCCGGCCCGCATTTAAAATTAAGAAATCGTTCACTCACCCAAACCTAAATTTGGGAATTACATGTTTTTGTGTAAAATGCTTGTATATAGCGTATTCCTTTTCCAACAAATTTTTTTGAACCCCCTGATGAACCCTAATATATTTAGGGGGGAAAAAGGGGTTCGGGATAGTTTGGGATAAAAAGGTTTGTTTATCCCACGCATGTAGGGGACATTGCCTGCCCTTTTTAAAGCGGAAGCCGCCCCTTTATCGGGGCGTTTTACTCCACTGACGGACAGGGGCACATATGCGTTAATCATCTAGGTATGTAGTGGAAATATATAGGGTTTAAGATATTAAAAAATTTTAGCAAGTCTAGTAAAAGTTATTTTTTTAACAGGGATTATTATTTGCAGTTTTATTTTTTTTTAAAAACCTTTTTTTGTTATATGAAATTTGTAGTATTTTTTATATTATGGCCACCCTTTTCAAAAGTGGCCCTTTTGGGATAAAGGGGAAAAGGCGAACTGAGGAAAAGGAGCAGTGTTTTCAATGTTGAGGTAGAGTCAGCCCCAAAGTGTTTCTTCAAACTTAGAGGGGTTTTTTAAAAAAACTATTTAGGGTTTAAACCGACCCCAATATCAAATCTTGGTGGGAGGAAACGACATTAGAGCTTTTAAAAACAATCAGGGTATTATACCTAGGGGACTTGGGAAATCTATTTTAACACCCCATTAGATAAACGCTGTTTCCTTTTTGGTAGAGTGGGAAACAAAATATAGATAGTTCATTTAGGACTTATAAAAATTCCTATTGAAGGGGGGAAAAATAAAACATTAGAAAGACCCCCCACAACGGGTAAATAACTTGATAGAACAAGCATCAAAATTTAGAGGGGATCCTGACTTTACCAGGAGAGAACAAAGTTACAAAACTCTTTAGAAAAATAAACAAACAAAGGGGGTAAAGGCACGAAAAGTAAACAATATCTAAGGGACCTCCCAAAAATTTTTAAAGGAAAGGAGAAACCTTTAATTTTTTTAAAATTAAAGCCCACCCCCCCCTAGAGAAATTTTTTCTTTTGACGCGAATCTTCAGATACCAACTCACAAACCCACTAAAAAGGGTTCTAGGGGGGAAAATCAAGAGGGACTAATCTAGAAAATGGGGGCCCCGCCAGAATTCAGGGGGAAGGGGGGTATATATGGATTATTATGCCCCCTTTTCCTTGGCAACCCAAAACACCTCCCCCTTTTTTAGAGGGATTGGGGAAAGGGCCCCGCATTGGGCCCGGAATCTCAGAAGTAAAAAACCAAGAATTTAGGATCAGATTAAATTTAAACTTACAGATAGACAATTAAAATATTTGAGGGAATTTTCAGATTCTACAGAGGGGGTCTTACCTTTGTACCCACCACCAATTTTAGTGATTTTTTTAGGGGGTCAAAGATGACATCTTTTGTGCGTAAGGGTCAAAAGGCAAAAATTTTTTAAAATCAAAAAATAAAAATCGAATGCCAACAGTTGGGCGTCCCCGACCCAGGACTGGAAGGCCCTACGCACTCTAGTTCCTTTTGGAAGAGGAGGAAAATTTGAGAAAGGGGCAACTAAATTGAAGCTTTAAAAGTAGGAAGAAAGCCCCCGAGTCAGCTGGGTACCTGGAAAAGATTTTTATTTTTACAAATAAATCCAAAAAAAAACTTTTGTGATCTAGGCGGAAAAAAGAGATTCCCCTTCCACAAAAATCTCAGTAGAGAGGAAAATTTGAAAACGTTGTCCGCACTGGGAAAAGAGTTAAGTTATTACATCAAAAACCCCCCATAAGGGGGGAAAAAATTTTTGGTTTTTTTATTAAAATCATTGGGCATGTACAAAAAAGATTTGTAACGATCTTTTTTTTAAGGACAAAAGGTATTATGATATTTTACCTATGGGGCCCCAAAGAAAAGCCCTTTATTTTTTAGAAATAAGAGGGTAAATCGGGAGGGGGTTTTGAGATGGGTTTTTATATCACAAACAAATTTTAAAAATTTTTGATGGGCCTTTTAACCCCCCAAAAACCGATTTCTATTCGATCCCCAAGAAAACCATAAGGGCTTTTAAAACCCCCTTTAAAAGGGAGACCCCCTTGGGCCCCAGGGTGTGGGGTCAAATTTGCAAAATGTAGGGTTTTACATAGTTTAAAATCTTAAAGGGTTTTGTAATTACTTGCCTTCTACATAAGAGTTTCTTTAGATCTTTTGCGTAGAATAGAAGGGGTCCCGGGGTTAATAAAGGGAAAAAATATTTGGGGTTTCCCTAGATGTTGAAAGCCTAAAACAAATAATTTTTCCCCATGAAAAAGGTTTCCAGGCCCGTTTTAAAAAATTTTTTTGTTCCCCCCCAAAAAGTATAGAATTTCGGCCCCTAATTTCTTTTGTCATTAGAATACCCTTTATTTTTTACCCCACCGGGATAATTACTTTGTCTTTTGCAACAAGGGCCCCCACCAACTCAGGGGCCAAATGCAATGGGGGAAATCCCGCGCTCCCGCATATTCCCAAATCTTTTCCTGGGGGTGGGGGGCTACCTTGATATTCAACCGGGAAGTGACCAGGGCCCCCCCCCGATATTAATTTTGGGGGGGGTACATTTACATCTTTAATTTTCGGGAAGGTACAAGATGTCATTTTGGGGGGTTTTGTTTTCACAACCCCCACAAAAAAAAAATCGGGATGTACTTTACATTTTAAATGCAAAAAGAGATGTTTACCTTTCTGGTTCCTTATTATCAAAGGGTCTGAACGGGAAAAATTCATACAGATATATATAGGAAACCCACAGCCAAATAACAGCCTTTTTTTTTCACCCGGAAAAAAATTACCCTCCATTGCCCCGAAGAGGGAATACCGAAAAAGGGCAATTTTTGAGAGTCAAGGGGAAATTCTCCAGAGATGGGGGAATTTTTGGAACCCGTCAGGTAATTTTTAAAGAGAGATTTTTCAATCGAGGATATCCTCAAAAAGTCCTTTGGGAAACAGCCTTTAAAGGGATGCACAAAAAAAAAAATAGGACCCAAATTTTATTACAGGGGAAGCCCCCGGTAATAAAGAGACCAATCGAGCCCGGGATAGTTGCAACCTTGATGAAAGAAATCTAGAAGTAATTTAAAATTTCAAAAAATATTGGGGTATCTTTAGGTTAGACCAGGGTCTAGAAGGATAAACTTCCCCCAAACCCCCCCATAACTTATCAGAAGGGGTGATCCATCAAAGAATTTAAAATGGTCCATAGCACTATACACCAAATACCCTCTCAAGGCACCTTGGGTTTGAAAGGAAACCCCATGGGGATTTTTTAAATGTGGGCGAGATTGTAGCCCGGCCCCTAAAGTAAAACAAACAAATCCTTTAGAAGTGCCTCAAATGGAAAAACCCAAATTTTTTTTTCGTGATTTTGCCCTTTTTGGACAGAAGGAGTAGTTTTTTATTGTAATGGCCCCCGCCCCCTAACTATTTGGAAAAAAAAGGAAACATTAAAAAGAAGGGTGGGCGAACATCTGGGGGAAAATAGGGAAATAGAAGAACACAAAGTAGCCCCGACATTTGTGGGAACTCACAATTGGTTTAATGGGAAACTCTGCGCTTTTTTTTGGGTTTTTGAAGTTGTAAGACCAAACCCCCAGAGGAGGAGATGGGATAGACGAATTCGTGTAAGGGGGCCCAATGGATTTTCCGTATGGAATTTTGTTTAAAACCCAAAGGGGCCCAAATTGGGGACTTTGCAATTTGGTTGCTTTATTGAATAGAAATCGCTTGGTAACTGTTTTACATTTTCTTTTTTTTCGGTTTGCACTCTTCACAGAGGATCACTATTTTATTTTTCAAGCTTGACCCAAAAATATGTATCAGTATATATCTTTAAATTTTTTATTTTAAATTTATTGATTGCCTTTAAAAAATTTTAATTTATGTCCCGGGTGAGGGCAAAGAATTTTTTTAAAACCCCCCATGCTTATTTTGGGTTCCCTTTAAGCCCCCGTCAAACCATGTATTTTATGTATTTTGCTCGGTGAAATCATTAACAGATGTTTCGCCCACATTTGTCCCCCATTACCAAACATCATGGGAAAATTAAAAATGGGTCATTAAAAGGGGACTTTTTCCAAGTCTTTTTACTGTGTGGTTGCTAGTCAGTGATTTCGTTGGGAGTGCATCTGAACTCTTTAAAATAATAGGATTACCCAAAAATGGTGTGATTCCCGGGGGTTTGGTTTGGAAAAGGCCCTCTGTGTTTTCCTGACATGCGCCCGTTTCACTATTCTGAACGCCCCGGGGGCCGCGTGGTTTGGGGGCCGGCTTTCGGCTTTTGCGCAGTGTCGATTTTGGCTGGCTAACCGGGGAAATGACATGGGGTTTTTACTTCCGGACATGCGCAGCTGAATTTTCCGGAACGGGTGGGGTAACCTTTGGGGCAGATTGGGGGGGGAAAATTTTCCCCTACAATACTTTAAAGGGAACCTGGAAAAAGGGCATTTAAAACATTTCCAAAAACTATATGTAAAAACCCGGGGGTCGTATATTTTACATTTGCGGGGTCATTTAAAATATAAGGGGGGACAGAAAACAATATTTCTCTGTATCCCCTTTTTTCTTGGGTGCCAGCATGCTAGAGGAGCTGCGGGGTTTTTATCGTCGTTATACCCGGAAACATTAAGCAAGTATCGGTTTTATCAAACAACCTGAATGGGAAGTACATGTGTTGTAGTATATGGGTTTTAATAAGGGGGAATTTTTTTCCCACAGCGAATTTTTGGGAAACCCCCGAAAGAAACCCCAATATAGTACGGGGGAACGGGTCGGGGTAGCTGGGATATAAAGGTGTTTATACACGATGTTTGAATTGCCTGTCGTTAAAGCGGGGCCCCCCTTTTTTTTGGGCGATTACTCCCCTGACGGACAGTGGGCCCGTAGCTGTAATCTAGGTATGTAGTGGTAAATTTAATGGTTTTAAAATATTTAAAATTTTAGCAAGTCTAGTAAAAATTATGTTTTTTAAAAAAAGGGGTTATTTTTTGCATTTTATTTTTTTTGTTTTTAAAACCTTTTTTCATATTGAATTTGTTTATTCTTAAACCTTTAAAACAACTTGATTTTAAATGTATATCCCTTTAAACATAACAATCTAAAACATAGTGAATAGTAAGGGGAAAATATTTGAGTGTTTAAAAGCAAGGGGTAGGGGGAAAATTTGATAGGGCCCCGGAAAAACAGGCACCCTTGCCCCCAAAGAGGGAAAGGCGTTTCCCGCTATCCGAAGTGCACTTTCCCCAAAATACGGTAATGTAGGAGAAGAGACTGGCATAGAAACCCTGCCCCTCACTACTCATTCATACCATTGCGCAAAGCTCCATGCGGCATGTCTAATGGGAGCCCAACCCCTTTTGCAAATACGAGTGAAACGAGGAAAAAGATAAATATTTGGGGCAAAGCGGGGGCATAAACGGGGAAAGGGGGTGCACAGCGATGTCCCTAAAAAAATTTAAAAAACAAAGCTATAAAACCCCCTAAGGGTGCCCGGGGGGATATCAGTCCAAAAAAATGGAAAAAAAGCACCACCCCCCCCGCCTTTCAAACCCGAAGCCATCCGCTGGGGACCCTCCAGTGCCTAATAAACTCCCAAAAAATTATCAAAAAAACCCTCCCCACGTTTTTCATATTCACATCATAACATAGCAAATCATTATCTGTTTTTCAAGGGGTACTTCCAAAAAACATAACATATTAGTTTAAAAAAAAAAACAAAAATTTTTATAGCGCATAAAAGTAAATAGCATGTCAGAGAAATCCGTAAGATCATATGTCCCGACCTCCTTATAAAGATTCCCAAAATAAATCTAAAAGAAAAAAGAGAAAAAAATTACTCATCAATATAAAAACAGATCATATACAAAATCCATCATATACGGGGGTGCATTACAAAAATAGATGGAAAAAGAGGACAAGGTATATTTCATTTCATTGAAATGAGAAATAACAAAATCCACATTTAATCCTTTAAGGTCTTAAATGTTTTTAATCTGAAAATCCACTGTAGTTCTCGTTTTTGTAACATAGTCAGTCTGTCTCCACCACGTTTTGGCATGGGTATGTACCCAATGATCATAAACTTTAAATCATGTTCAGTATCCCCTGCATCCAAAAAATGTTTAGAAACAGGAAGGTCCTACGCATTTTTCTAATACTATGTCTATGGTTATTTAAGCGTGTACGCATATCACTTTTATTTTTCTCCCACATAGAGGAGATTGCAGAGGCAACCAAAGAACATAGATTACCCAGTCTAATTACATGTTAAAAAGAATTTTATGCGATACTCAACGTGTGTAGAAGATGAATAAAACTACTGCCCCTCTGCATATATGTAAGTTAACGCATTCAGACAGGGATAACTCCCCCCATCTAGATACACCTGTGATTGTGGTTTGAAAACCCCTATTAGAGGGAACCAAAGATTTCACCAATTTATCCCTTAAATTCTGGGGTCTTCGGTAAGAGGATAACGGGGGGAGCTGAAATTCGGTAATACCAGGATAGCAATTTTGTATAATAGACCAATGTTTATTGATGATCCTTTTAATACTAAGACTATCCTCACTGTATTTAGAAACAAATAATACACGTTTTGATTGTTTTTATATTGTTGTTGCAAGGCCCTGTGGACGATTTTACAGAGCGAACCTTTTCCACATGACTTTGTAAAAAATGCTGGCGGGGTATCCTCTATCCTTAAAATTTTTAAACCCAAATTTGATCAACAAAATACTCAAACTTAATGATCATCTTCCACTATCCTCCTTATTTCTAAGCATTTGGCTATAGGGAGTGATTTTACCATAGCCGTGGATGAAAACTTGTATAATGCAACAGATTGTTTTTGTCAGTGTGCTTGACATGTAATTCCGTGGTTAGACGATTATCACAGATAAGCACCTTGGTATCAAGAAATTGAACTGCCTCCTCAGAATACACCAAAGCAAATTGTAAATCATTATCAATAGAGTTCAAGTACCCATGAAAATCTAAAAATTCATCCATGGTACCTGTCCATATTAGGGGAAAACGTCATCTAAAGTATCGCCACCATTTGAAGGACTTTTTCAAAATGGTGGGATAGCATAGAAAAAAGGCTTCCTCAAATCTTTTTCACAAACATACTTGCTTTTGTTGGCGCAACGTTGGTGCCCATGGCAGTGCCCATAATTTTGTAAGTAAAATTCATCTTGAAAGGAAACGTAGTTACAAGTAAGAACCAATTGTAACAATTTAATGATGTACTCTTTACTAGCCTCTGATAATTCACTGCAAAAGATTGTATTTTGAATAGCTTTTATCCCTTCCTCATGCCTGATGGAGGTATAAAGGCTAACAATATCTCTTGATGCCAAAATAGCCCCAGTTGGAATCTTATTTTTTTTAATTTTACAAAAGAAAATCAGATGTATCTTGTATATAGGACTTTGCCTGTATCGCATAAGAATTTTTATCTAGAATATAGGATATTATTAAACAATGAACCCCTTTCCCAAAAAAATAGGGCATCCTGGGGATTATTATTGATTTGTGTATATTGGGGAGAAGATATAATATTGGGGTAAAAGGAAATTTTATTAACAAGAAGTTTTTTAAACCGCTTGATCAATAAGACCAGCTATCATGCTCATCTAAATTTTTGAAAATTTTTTTTATTAAAATCCCATTTTGGATCTTTTTTTAAGTTTATGATAAACTCTAGAGTTTACTTAACTGGACGATGTGCTTCTTGTAAATATAAAGATGTATCCATTACAACAACAGACCCGCCTTTATCGGCTGGCTTAATAGTTAAATTATTGTTATTCATCAATTCACATAAAGCTACATATTCTACCGATGTTAATTTAGGATGCATAAATTTTTCTTCCCTATTATTACCTGTCATTTTTGTATATCTTTTTTAACCAGCTCAATACAAGTTTCAATGGCATGAGAATTAACAGATGGCATAAAATCACTGCTAGATGACAAATTAAGTTCCTTAAAACAAAATTCAGGGTTAGTAGTTGTTATCATAGGGTTATCAACATGATCATGGTACCAAATAAGCAACTTTATCTGTCAAAAAAAATAATGCCAAAACTAGTTCTAAATCAAACCAGTCAGTGTATGCAGTAGGGCAAAAATGAAAAATCCCTTAGATAATATATCCAATTGTACCTTCGTCAGAGTAATAAAAAGAGATATTGACCACCAATGAATCAGTTAGTTCTTTTTCTGTTGCTGAATTTTTGGGTGAGGCACTCCTGTTCGCTTTTGTAAATCTGGTTTTTTCCTGGTTCTCCAACGTCAACGGCCCCCTCTGCGTGTACGTTTCCTGGTGCCGACCCTACCTCGTTCCTTCCTAAAAAAACCTGAAGCTGAATCATGTTTATTAGGCATAGAAGTAAAATCTCGTCCCTTCCTATCCTTAGAGAAAGAAAAATGAGAATTTTATTCCCAAAAAATTACATGGCCCTTCTCGTAATCCTTCTGATCTCTGTGCCATTTTCCCCCGTTTTGTTTCCCCCCCAATTAGATCTGAATTTCTCTAAAAAAAGTTTTTTGTTTGTCAAAAAATGTATTAATTTCCTCAGAGGTGAGGATAGATCTCAGAGATGTTTCTAATTCTAATATGCGTGCTTTGATTTTACTTAGCTCATTTTGTAAAAATTCCATATTAAGCAAAATAATATCCAATGAGTATTTATTTGATATTTGTTCAAACCGTGCACGAAAGTCCAAGTCCTGAACAAATAAATTAGGTCTTAACTGAGATCTCATGCCACGTGGAATTCTATGTTGTTTATAATACTCCGCACTAACGTTGCGCCAACATACGCAAATTTGTTTGTGACAAGATTTGAGGAGGACTTTGTCTATGTATCCCACCATTTTGAAAAAGTCCTTCAATGGTGGCGATACATAGATGACATCTTCCTCATATGGACAGGTACCATGGATGAACTTTTAGATTTTCATGGGTGTTTGAACTCTATTGATAAGGATTTACAATTTACTTTGGTGTATTCTGAGGAGGCAGTTCAATTTCTTGATACCAAGGTGCTTATCTGTGATAATCGTCTAACCACGGAATTACATGTCAAGCACACTGACAAAAACAATCTGTTGCATTATACATTATGCATTTTCATCCACGGGCTATGGTGAAATCACTCCCATATAGCCAAATGCTTAGAATAAGGAGGATAGTGGAAGATGATCCATAAGTTTGAGTATTTTGTTTTAATCAAATGGTTAATAATTTTAAGGATAAGGATACCCGCCAGCATTATTACAAAGTCATGTGGAAAAGGGGTTCGCTCTGTAAGTCGTCCACAGGCCTTGCAACAACTAATAAAAACAATCAAAACGTGTAGTAATTTGTTTCTAAATACAGTGAGAATAGTCTTAGATTAAAAGGATAAAACAATAAACAGTGGTTTTATTATAAAAAATTGCATCCTGGTATTACCGAATTCCAGCTCCCCCCGTTAAACCTCTTACCGGAGACCCCCGAATTTAAGGGATAAATTGGTGAAATCTTTGGTTCCCTCTAATAGGGGTTTTCAAACCACAACACAGGTGTATCTAGATGTGGGAGTTGTCCCTGTTCTGAAATGCGTTAACTGACATATATTCAAAAGGGGCAGTAGTTTTATTCATCCCTTCTACACACGTTTGAGTATCGCATAAAATTCTTTTTAACATGTAATTCAGACTGGGTAATCTATGTTTTTTGGTGCCCCTGCATCTCCTCTATGTGGGGAAACAAAAAGTGATATGCGTACAGGCTCTATAACCATAGACATAGTATTAGAAAAAGCGTCAGGACCTTCCTGTTTCTAAAAAATTTTTTTGGATGCAGGGCATACTGAACATAATTTAAAGTTTATGATCATTGATCACATACCCATGCCAAAACGTGGTGGAGACAGACTGACTATGTTACAAAAACGAGAACTACAGTGGATTTTCAGATTAAAAACATTAAGACCTAATGGATTAAATGTGGATTTTGTTATTTCTCATAAAATGAAATGAAATATACCTTGTTCTCTTTTTTCCATCTTTTTTCGTAATGCACCGCCCGTATATGATGGATTTTGTATATGATACTGTTTTTAAATTGATGAGTAATTTTTTTCTCTTTTTCTTTTAGATTTATTTGGGAATCTTTATAAGGAGGTCGGGACATATGATCTTACGGATTTCTCTGCACATGCTATTTACTTTGCTATGACAGTCTCTTCTCCTATCATTACCGTATGCATGGGCATGTGCACTTCGGATAGCAGGACGCCGTTCCTCGTGAGGCACTGGTGCCTGTGTTCCGTGAGTCTATCTATGTTCCCTACCTCCTTGCATTAACACATTCACATATCTACACTATACTATTCACTATGTATGTGATTGTTATGATTAAGATATACGTTTATAATCACAGTTTTTAAATTTGGTTTACTAAGGGTTAATGTATGTGCTGGTGCAATGTTTGTTTAAAAAATCCAATGGATTTCTATGATGTCACTAATGACTGATTTTTAAACACATATATATATCCTGCATTGTCATTTCATTTTTGCTTGAAAAAGGCTCCAGGAGGGAGCTGAAACGTTGCTCTGTGAACATGGGTTTAATAAATTATTTACATTTTTTTGAACTTCTTTGGAGTGCCGTGGATTTTGTGGATATTTTATAATATATATATAAAAATATTATATATATATATACATATATATTTATGTATATAAAAATATATTATTATATATATATATTTATTAATATTTTAAAATATATAATATATATATTATATATATATAATTATATATAATATATATATATATATATATATATATATATAATATATATATATAATATATATATATATATGTGTATACATATTGTGGCCAATTCCTCCTGACAGAACTAGTGCAACTGAGCAATGTTTGTAGGTTGCCTTGCTCGCACCTGCCTTTTCAGCCTTGCCCAATCTTCAATAGGATTGAGATCAGGGCTTTGTGATGGCCACTCCAAAACATTGACTTGGTTACCTTAAGCCACTTTGTAACCAGTTTCGCAGTATTCTTCGGGTCATTTTGAAGACCCATTTCCGCCCAAGCTTTAACTTTATGGCTGATGTCTTGAGATGTTGTTTCAGTATTGCCACATAATCTTCTTTCCTCATGATGCCATCTATTTTTTGAAGTGCACCAGTCCCTCCTGGAGCAACACAACCCAACAACATGGTCCTGCCACCCCCGTGTTTCACAGTAGGGATAGTGGTCTTAGGCTTCCAAGCTTCTCCCTTTTTCCTCAAATGTAACAATGGTTATTATGGCCAAACAGTTCAATTTTAGTTTTGTCAGACCACAGGACATGGCTCCAAAAACATAGGTGTTTGTTCCTCTGTGCATGTGCAAACATTAATCTGGATTTTATATGTTTCTTTTGGAGTAATGACTTTTTCCTGGCAGAGTGGCCTTTCAGCCCATGTTGATATAGTATTTGTTTCACTGTGAATGACACAATCTTACCAGCTTCCGCCAGTATCTTCACAGGTCTTTTGCTTTTATTCTTGGGTTGATATGCACATGTCAGACCAAAGTACGTTCAACTCTGAGACACAAAACCAGTCTCCTTCCTGAGCGATATTATGGCTGGACATCCCCATCTAGTTTGTACTTGTGTATAATTGTTTGTACAGATGAACAAGGCACCTTCAGGTATCTGGAAATTGTACCCAGGTATGATCCAGACTTGTGCAAGTCCACAATTCTCTTCCTGATATCTTGGCTGATTTCTTTAAACTTTCCTATAATGTTATACACAAAAGCAGTGTGTTTCTGGTGTGCGCCCATGGCACTTTGTAATGCGCCTGATATTGGGGGGCGTGTGGGAGGCGGGGCGCTCTAGAACCGTAGCTTAGCTACATATTTATAGCTTCACTATGGCATTTCTAGGCGCATTACTGCTGGAACAGATAAACCACTTTCAGAGTAGTATACCTGAGCCAGAAATGTCCTAACAAGCGCTAGAATACACCTGATTTATGACACGCTGTAGAGCAGGTTAATAAATCAGGCGCATTCTAGACTAATATTATGTGCTTTAATTTTGGTATTAACACGCCTAATTTCATACATGCCACCCTATGTATTTAGTCTGTAGGAGGAAATCAAAGTACCCAGTGGCAAGATCGGTGTTAGGTTGGTCGGTGCCCTGAGCAGCGCACTACAGTAGAACTGTCTTCTTTTTAAAGTGTATCCAAATCAAATTATTAGAAGGTGCCCAAATAATTAACCACGTAATGCAGCAGCACTTTGGGCACCAAGTTTGGTATCTGGGTAGCAAGATCTGACAGCCGAGTCTATTTGAATCCACTTCAGTAGCGTCAAGTGATATATCCTGAACAATCACACGGATCACAACACCAAAATTTGGCCATGTTTAGGAGAGTTGCCAAGACGTCAGATTTAAAATCCATGAAAATGCAATCAAGGAGAGAAAAACATTCCTTCCAAGTACACTAAAATGTTTGTTGTGCAAAGTCAACTTGCTTAAATTGAAAAGTAATGTTGAATACCGCTATTAGATTATTGTATCGCATTCGTTTCCTGTTGCAATTTGAATAATGCTTGCAATGAATTCTAAATGATTCTCTTCTATAATTATATTTATCAAGTTGTCATTTTGTGGCCTAGTCCAGATGCCAGACGTATGCTATCTCAGCTACAGATTGCCTCTATAAAGACTGATGCTATAGGTGACTAGAAAAGAAAACGCAGAACACATGCAGACATTTTTATTATTCTCCAACAGAAGCAGGTGACATAACATGTCCTTCCGTTGTGAATATCTATACAGTGCATGAGTCATGTGGGCAACGTTATTTTAATGACATCTAATTAAACATGCTTTCAGCTTATTCACTATAAATATATATGCAATTACTCATACATCGGTAGCACATCTATTAGCACTAGTGACAGGAGCTTTCTATTTCATTCTGTAATTATACTGATTTACTAACGTAGGGAAACATGGCAATAATTTAGACTTTTACTCAAATTATCCTAAAGCCATTTAGAAAACGATGTTAATGATCAGGTAACAGTAATTGTAGTCAATGATTATTAAGCTGGATTCACATGGTGCATTTTTTTACAGTGTTTATTTTGTTACGAAGGTCAAAAAACAGATGCAAAACCGCATGCGTTTATAGCTTGAATTGACACTATTTTCCAACATAATGAAAAAAAGAATAAAAGCAACACATTTCAAATTAAATAACACTTTATTGATACAAGAATAATAATAAACGCATATGTAAGACAGAAATCACTCAAGACACACTACACTACTATCACTGGTATACCCTACCGAGACAAAATGATAAGAAATGCAAAAAAACACTAATAAAAAATGCATAATAAGACATACAAAAAATAATAAGCTAAGTGAATAATAAATAAATGAATAATCCAAAAGTATGATGAAGATAGTGCAGGCACGATATAGATCCAGCACCAACGTACAAAATTAAAACTTCTTTATTTAAAGGGGTTGTCTCACTACATTGATTCATCTTACCTCAGTCCTGTTTTCTTGGTTTCACTTTGAATTCAGGGGCGTGTTTACTGGCTTCCACTAGGCTGCGGTAGAAGCCAGGTCTGTAGCTATAGCAACCAGTGCTGGCAGCCTATCATGAGAGATTGAACAGGCCTGTAGCTATAGTGACCTGAGGAGCTGATGCACCCCATACAAGAGGGATATCCAGAATAGGTAGGACACTGTTAATGGATATATATATTGCAAAGTGACTTGTTTTTGCAAGATCTTTAACATAAAAAGCAATCCTTGTAGTGAGACAACCCCTTTTAAAGTATTACATTAAAATCCAGGCATAGCAAAGTCAAAGCACTGGATTTTAATGTAACATTTTAAATAAAGAAGTTTTATCTTTGTACATCGGTGCTGGATCCATATTGTGTCTGCACGATCTTCATCATTCACTATCTCACAGCCGTTCCTGCCTCTCGGCTTGATCCGTGCACCTACACGCTATGCACTCAATTGATCTCAACACGTGAGCTGGGGATTGTTCTGTCTATTCAAATAATTCAAAAGTATACTTGACCTAAGTGAATGGCAGTATATGGATAAAGCTGCCATTGGTTATCCATATCCTACCATTCACTTAGGTCAAGTATACTTTTGGATTATTCAGTTATTTATTATTCACTTAGCTTATTATTTTTACTATCAATAAAGTGTTATTTTATTTTAAACGTGTTGGGGTTTTTTTCTTCTTTTTTGGATTTGTTTGTGATTTATCCAACATTATGTTACACAAACTTGTATACTATAAACTAGTGTTGTAGGTTGCTCTGTTTTCCAACATAGTTGCTGGCAGGTAGAACATGAAAAAAAGTATTTCATCTACTATAACTGTAGCAACTATATTATGAAACCATAGCTGTATGTCAATATACAATCTAAATCCATGAATAATTTTATAGTTTTATAAAATATGTGATAGTTTATGTAATAGAATAGAAAATGTATATAACATTTGTAATAATATAGACAAGAAACTCCTGTATGTTAAATAGACTACTAAAATGTCTAAGCTATGCATGACCCACTATAAATAATTAATTATTGCTTCTAAAAAGGTCATTGTAGACATTATTGCATACTACATATTGTGCATACTACATAATGTGTGTACTACATATTGACACATTGATTGCAAAAATTTTCAGTTTTTAGTCTACCTAATAAAAGAAGTATCCTGCTTTTGGGAAGAGAGCATCCATAGACTGCTCTGGGGCCCTATTGATCCTGCATAGACATCCATTTTAATACAGCTATGTATTACAAACCTATTATTCCTTGAAAGCTTTTATTCTAGGGGAAAATAACCTTGCCACATGGTGTTACATGTATCTGATTTTATATGGATGCATCTTTCGGAGCTATTCTCCCTTAGAAGCATTGCCTCTAGGGTAGAATAAATCTGTCATACTGTATTTGTCGCATCTGATTTCATAGAAATGTTGTATTATGGAGCTCTGACCCTAAAAGATTTGAGCATCATATGATGCTGCAAAATACACCATACAGTAGTGTACAGACAGTTCTTTCTATCCTTTTCCTTATGAATATACATTTTTTTTTTATTAACCTCAAGATGTTTTTACAATTACATTATGACTAGCCAATTCCATTGCTGACCTTCTGGAATCTGTTCTTCTGTTAAGGACGTGTGTAGAAAAATATGCTATAAAATGATCCAGGAAAAGGTTAAAAATGGGCATAAAAAGGCTACTTCACAGTTAAATTATGTAATGTGCAATACCAAAAATGGAAGCTTATAACTGAAGTTATGAAACCCAACATGTAAAGATGGAATGAACAACTGCATTTACCCTTTGTATCATTACATAATCAACATTGGTTGTTCTTCTGCACATCAGGATTACCAAAACAGACAAATCTGCATTGCTCTGAGCAAACTCAAGATGCTGAGTAACACTGGTAGCACACCAGTATGAATTTTCACTGCAAATTAACATATTTTATTTTATCAATAGTGTCTAACTCTCAGACAATGTAAGGTTAGACTAGATAGTCTTACACTGCAGAACATTTATAAGAGTGTTGATAAATCTGGAGTATGTTAGAACTGTCTAGTCTTAGTTTACACCATTTTTAAGTGTCTTACTTTTTGCTACTAACTGTGCCAAACTTTTGGAGCATTTTTGGCACACATCGAATTTTGGAGCATTTTTGGCACACATCGTCGCATGCTAAGCCATGCATCTTTTAACAGGAACACACCGCATCTGAGGTTACACCCATTTTACCAAGACCACATCCCCTTTGCCAGACGAGGCACAGAAGTATCTAGAAACTGTTGAGAAAACACATTATAAATGTGGTATAACCAATGTGCTCCATTATTTTTGCCACAAAATTGTGCCAGAATTCTGGCACGACTGCCTTGATAAATGTGCCCCATTATTTTTTACCTATATTTAAAATGCAGACAAAAAGTGCATCTGAAATCCACAATAGCTTGTGATAAAATCCTGTTTTGTCACATGCAGTATTGCTCAAATCTCTTCCTGTTTGGTTACATGTCAGTTTCACCAAACTTGTGAAACAATTCGTGTTTGGGACATCCTAAACTCAATTTTTTTCATTTCAACCCTAGCCCTAATCCTGACCATTACTGTAATTAATCCTAAATAGGGTTAGGTTTAGGGGTATTTACTAATTTTGAATGAGTTAAAGGGGTTGTCCCACTACATTGATTCATGTTACCTCAGTCCTGTTTTCTTGGTTTCATTTTCAATTCAGGGGGGTGTTTACTGGCTTCCACTAGGCTGCAGTAGAAGCCATGTCTGTAGCTATAGCAACCAGTGCTGGCAGCCTATCAGGAGAGATGGAAGAGGTCTGTAGCTATAGCAACCTGAGGAGCTGATGCAGCCCATACAAGAGGGGATATCTAGGAATAGGTAGAACGCTGTTAATGGACACATATTGCAAAGTGACTTGTTTTTGCAAGATCTTATACATAAAAAGCAATCCTGATGCTTTTGGTCCTATGCTGCTGTTGCTCTGATATCACTTCTGTTTGAAATCCCTTTCAGTCCAAGGTCACTGTTGTGACATTGGACCCAAAGTGACATTGGAGCGACAGCATCGGGAAATGGTTAAGTTAACCCATTCACAACTAGTAAAAAAAGAAACGTTGATGGCTACAGTAAATTTTTTGATAAATATTGGCAATAATAAATTTGGGCCGACCCAAATCAAAGCGTACAAATTTAGGTTAAATTTTAATTTGACCGGAATCCAAAGCATATGACCAGAAGTGGCATGGCATATGACTGACACATATGGCAAGTTTGCTGAAATATATATCTGACTGTGTAATGTAACTGAATGGTTTTGCCAAGATCCATGCACATGTTGCAGAAAAACAACCTCATTCACATGTAGAACAGATTTCAAATGTCTGCAATAAATCTGTCACGTGTGAACATTCCCCCACTGTGCTGATTTATATACCCTCTGTACAGAGTCTCTCTTATGCACCCTGTTATTTACTAACTCCTCATCGGCTGTATTTTATCCAATAGACACCATCATCATCCATATCAACCATCCCTGAAATTGTCATTTATTTTTCAACTGTTTTTTCTAGTTTTTCTAAGATATTGAATAAATCAATAATTTCCAAACTTAAAGGCAGCTGCAATATTCTCTGTGTCTCTCTTTATAATAAATATGTGTGCCATGCTGAGGCTCTGTATATTTTAGGCTGATTACACCTACGAAATATTGTCACTCTAAAGCTGACACATTTTATATCAGAAAGACTGACACCAGATTTTTATGGCAGTTTACCTCAGTGTAACCTTTTTATAGGAATAATTGGTTCAGCTACCTGCTGCAACTGTCTGGTGCATATTCAATTTATGTGCTGCCATTAACGCTGACTGACTCATATCAGGCGGCTCTATTCAGTCTCCAGAATTATTTAGATTGGGGAATTTGCAGTATTGACATATTCAGCGTGCTGTTGTTTCTAAATGACCAGTTTATCTCAAATGTTTCCTAAGTGACCACCATATTTACTAAGATAACTTAAAGAGATGATTTAATAAAACTGCTGCACCAACTGAATAATTAGTGGATAAGGATGCAGGAAGCTTTGTGAGTGAAATGTTTTCTCTCATTATCATGTCATAATTTCATTACCTTGAACGTTCCATGTCAGAATACATGACAGTGAACTGTGATACTTTTCCTGTTCTGCTGTTTCACTCTCCAGTATTTTAAAATACAATACAAAATTATTTTAAAAATCTATGAAAAGAGACTGTGCTTGAATTATTGCTATATTACACAAAGATATTAACTCTGAAAACCACTGATGTAAATAGACAAATAATATTGATCCAATTATAATTGATATACCGTACTTTTAAACATTGTAATTATTCCCTGACTTTCCCTGTTATATTTTAAAATCCAAGATGCCATTTATATGGAAGAAAGACAGCAAGATCACGTTACTATTGTCCCCACATGGCAAGATGCTTTATATCAAATCACAGACACCCCATACTGTTCACCTTCTGTGCACAAGGGAGGATTATGTTTAACTGGGTAAGCAATTAACTGTAACGTAGGATGAAAATCTTTACTTTAAAAGTTTGATGTAAGAAACTGGGAACTGTTGTTATATATGCTTTATATATTTAATTCTGTTTCATGTCTATGTGAGATTAAAGCTCTTGTCCCTTCTAGCACATATGTCTCTTTTCAATATATGTTCTTTTTGGTATTTATTTAAAGACATCGCTTTCCTGGATTTATTATCACAGCATACATAGCTTTGTCCACTGCATACTAGTCATTAGGGGGGATTTTTTTGTAGCTTTTTTGCTCTTGTGAGATTATTAAGATCTTTATTAGAAATAGTATTTCTAGGTACAAGTGTTTATGGACAAGTAACTTGAGTTTTTTGGTTGTACATTTATTATCCATATTCTTTAGAGCTTACATTTTACACAAATTTAGGGACTTATACATTACATTGCGCTGCTTGTATTTTCACTTTGTTTATTCATTCATAAGGAAGAAATATTTTTGTAGATATTTTTGCCTTTTTTAATTTTGTCTGATCTTTTTATTTTTTTTAATAAAGTCATTGTTTTTGTTATTCAAAGGTTTACAACACTGTATATAATGTGTGTCTTTTCTATTATTGAAATTAAGGAAAATAGATAGAAAGGTAGATAGACAGACAGATAGATAGATAGATAGATAGATAGATAGATAGATAGATAGACAGACAGATAGATAGATAGATGGACGGACAGACAGACAGATAGAAAGACAGAGATTGCATTTTGTTGCAAAATATAAATTAATCATAAATTTTATCTTAAATATTGTACAATACAATAAGAAATACCCATGTATTGCCACTGTGTGGGCATTATTAACAAAAAAGCATATACAAAATGAAAGTAGATGCAGGAATAGGAGTTCTGTGGCAAGCTCTTTAAATGGAACTAAATGTAATGATTACAAGGTAGATTCAAGCTTCTGTATCAGTTTATTAAGTTGTGTTATTATTGTATTTGTCCTGGCCTCATATGATGCATCTGAACCCTTTGGCTTGTACAGTGTTCTGGAATTAATGGCGCTCTGAAATAAACAATCATAATACAATGCACTTTGTCATTCGAAGAGATAGTGGACCCCAAAGCATACCATTGGACATGTATTTAAAGCAAATTACACATATTTATAACATAATTGCAAAAAGATGTAGAACACTTACTGGCAAATATGTTTATCTGCAATCTCGTTTTCATCACAATTCATGCTCCAGAGAGAAGGATCAATACACAGACATCCATCGATATCACAGTCTTTCTCCATCATGGCTAACATATATTCAGAATATAAGTAAAGGTTCATGCAAAGTTGTTCTCTACATATTAAAACAGCAAATAGACACGGATTACCCACACCAAGTGTAAAATGGGAATGAGACAGGGATAACAATAAAGGACAGTTAGTTTCGCCTCTGAGATTGCATGAAACAAGATATGCTTTTAGCATCATGTGATTTTAGTGAATTAGTGATACTGCGGCTGTAATCTGATCTCACATTTACCTTTGCTCGAATGGTTAGTCAGCCATTTCATATGGTAAGATCTTTAGACATTTGTACCAGCTTGACATAACAAAAATCATAAAATATTGATAGACAGAAAAATGTAAATAAATATTAAAACTGTATAAAAACATCACATATTACCACTGCAGAGCTATAGCCAGCCACCATTGCTCATCCATGTTTTTAAAGACACTCAGAATATATCAGGTCTTTTTCATAAAATACGGTGATGGTACATTAAGTAACTTAGTATACATTAGAGAGGACCTGTCACATCTCCTGATATGCCTATTTTAGTACATATCACTGTTACCAGTGACCATTCCGGACATGTCTGGAATGAACACAGGTCATCTTTAGTCTCATTTATGCATTGTTAATAAATATTCAGTTGCAATTAATAGTCCTTTTGCTGCAATGGTGATAATTTATTTTTTCGCCTTGTCTTGTGTTACCTGTCAAATAACCCTCCTGAGGCATCCTATATTAGAATTCTGTGTTTTGCTGTTCCTCTGTTATTCCTTCAAGACATGTATAACTGAATCAGCCACCTGGGTGTGTAATTGCACACGCCACGGTCTGTGTGGCAGTCCATGGTCACTCCCAATACCTTGTATGCGTTGTATATTTACCTCTCCTCCGCTCCGTGCTTGCTCCTCCTCTCTCTCTGCTCCCTCATTCTTTTTCTGCACATCTGCTGTAAGTGACTGTCCTCTTGGGGGCGCATGCACTGACTCTCATTGATTTAAAGGTCCCGCGTGCATCACGCAACAGTGCAATGCCAATCACCTCTGACCACCTCCTACTTTAGGACACCCCACCTGCAGTCCTTTGCCCAGTTGTTGGTTTAGTTACTTTGTTCTCCCACTCCTGTGCATTATTTTGAATTGCTCTTCTGTTACCAACCCTCTGCTTTGTTCTTGACCCTGCCTTTTCTGCTGCTTTTTCTGATCATAACTCTGAATCTGACCTCACTAGTGCACTGCCTGCCCTGACCAATCTCCATGATGACATCTCTGCTTCATGCTCCGGTACAACGTAAGGCCTACGTTAGGGGTAGCGACCTAGGACTTCCCTGCAGTGAAGCACAACCTGCCTTGTAGCGGGCTATGATGAATTCCAGGGGGCTTCTTAGCCACCGCTCCCCAGTGTAGGTTATGCCAACTCCCAAAAGTGACCAAGAGGATCTGCTTCCTTTCTGCAGTTGTTATTTCACAGAGAACCCAGACATATCTGGAGATATGGGCTGCTTCAAGTCTCACCCATACATTGTTAATAATTATGCAGCTGCTATCAATAGTTATTGTGCTGCCATAGAAGTCATTTAATTTTTCACTTTGTATGGAGGGAAGGTGTCCTCCAATTAGTAAAGTTATACTTATTTGGACCTCAATGTTTCAGAAGTCTGTAGGTGTCTTTCTGCAGGCAGTTCCTTCATTACAGCTGAACATTCAAGTCCTAAGCAGTGGCTTTCATGAATGCTCCAGGAGCTTAAACTGGAAATAACTACTGAATGTTTAGATTTTTCTTTTAAGTGAAGTTTTAAAAAACCTTTTTGAGCAAATATCCAAAATCAAGTTACATTTCAGAATAATAGTTAGCCTTTGGGCCACTACCTAAAATGTATATTGAACATCCTTTCATATCTTTGTTCCACTTATTACCTGCTTTTCTCTTCCCATGAGACTCTTTGTTTCAGGTACTGGGTCACTATGGTAGAAATTGGGTTCTTAGATTGATCATCATCTACAACCCTTAGTTAGCAGTTTACCTAGCTTCCTCTGGGATACAAAGCCTGTAGTGGGTATATTTAACAACTATGGTTGGTCTGCTAATGTTAGCATGTTATGAGGTAGGACTTCATCCATCCATTCCACATAATTTGGCGGTACAGTGTCTGGCAAATCATTTGAGTAAATTTAGTAATTGTTTGTCAGCAGTGAAAGAATTCATGCCAATGTCAGTAGAATTCTTACTTTACCACAATTAAAAACAATCATTTGTCTTAAAGCAGTGTGTCACACTGAAGGGGTAAAATATTTATATGGCCTTTTGGGAGGTAACGTTTTTGTGTTCCAGGAATAATCCCAATGCCTCCTATATGAGGGGGTATGATTGTTCTATTGATGACTTCCACCTAATATGGGAGAGTACAGGATAACAAGCTCTGGAGTTTCTAACCTTTGAGGAAACTGGTTTCCATGAAGCTTTTGTTGGCTACATCTTGTCATCTCTCACACACTGTCAATAATATACCAGTGGGTAATCTAATCTGTACTAAGTGTAATTGTACAGATGACAACTCGTTTGAGAAGTGTGATTTTGAGGTAATATCTTGTTTAAGTGAGAGACAGTACCCTAAAAGAATTTTAAATAGGGTTTTGGTTATTGTTTTAAAGATTTCACATCATTACTATTAAACTATAGAAAGAAAAAAAGAGGTCTTCAAAAATGTTTCCCATTTGATCACTTTTTTACCAATTCGCCTCCAATTCAATTTGACCAAGAATATAACTAAGCGGAATTTACTGATGCTATTGGCACATGATTTACAAAACATTCTACAAATGGGGTTAGGTTTGTGTTGAAAAAGGCACCTAAATTAGGATAATTTCCTTCGCTCCTTGTTTATTAGCAAAGAGAACTCTACTTTCCACATTGGGTTTTTACAAATGTGAAACTATAGAGTCACAAATATTCAATAAAAGTTAATCACATGTATTGTATTAGACTTTCCAGGTAACGCTCACAAATGCATCAAAGCATGTAAATACGAGCATCAATTAACTGTGGTGGATACTCATCGGCATGATGTCCAACTCGCGGTGTTTGGGGGGGAAGACAGCATTTTTTTTACAAATGTGGCATCATAACTGCACCTCATGTAAACATACAGCACAGTCTTATTCTTTTAAGTCAACAGCTAGTGGCAGCTTCCATGAAATGAAGGGTTATATTAAATGCAATTTTAACCCATTAACTCACCATGGTCAAAATAATGTGGCTCTTCATTTTTCCCTCGCCGCCTTCTCAAAGCCATAACTTTTTTATTTTTTCACCTACATAGAGATATGAGGACTTTTATTTTGTGGGACAAGATGTACTTTCTAATGGTGTCATTCACCATACAAAAAAAAACGTACTTGTACATACGTACATGTTTGCGGGTGTTTTGCTTTTATGATGTTCAATCTTCAGTAAAAATGATGTGCTATTCTACAGGTTGATACGAATCCGGCAATACCAAATATTCCTTATGTTTTGGTACTGTAAAAAATTCCAAACATTTTCTATTTTTTTAAATTTGTCCTGCGGCGCCATTTTCTGCGACCAATAACTTTTTTGTACTAACACTTACAGACTTGAGTGAGGGTGCATTTTTTGTGGGCTGAAGTGTACTTTTTATTGCTACCATGTCATTGCTCCGCCGCCACTCTATTTACCTGTCCACGCTCCTGTGCTCTCTGCTCCTGTCTCTCCCAGCCGCTGCGCGCATACCCGCTGCTTAGGGCGCGTGCGCGCGATGGCTGGTCTGGATTTAAAGGGCCAGCCTGCCGGTAATTGCCAATTGCCGGCTGCTGGAACTATATATGGTATACGCCTCCTGTACTCTCTGCCAGATTGTTGGTGTGCGTTAGTGTGTTTTGAGAGTGTTGGAGTTCCGTATTGATTATCCATGTACCAGTCCGTTCCGCTACGTTTCCTGACCTTGCCTGTTTGCCGCCTGCCCTGGATTCCGCCAGGGTACCTTTGCCCGATCTCCAGGACGTCACGACGGCCTTCGCCCAGCAGAGCCAGCGTATTGATCAGCTCGCGGCCATGATGCAGAACCTTGCGGCCCGTCTACCTCCGCCTGCAGCTGCTGCCGCTGCGTCAGCACCAGCTGCTCCTGCAGCCATCTCTCAACCTGCTCCTGCATCGGGACCATCTCTGCATCTGCCAATCCCCTCACGCTATGATGGAGACTCACTGCCACCACGTCCATCAGGTGCTCAGACGTCTCCGTAGCCACCAGTTATATGACAAACTGGAGAAATGCTTGTTTGAACGCACCTCGTTGCCCTTCCCAGGGTACATCGTCTTGGATCAGGGTCTCCAGATGGATCCCTCTAAGCTTTCAGTGGTCTTACAGTGGCCTCGACCAGTGGGTCTCCGGTCCATCCAGCGCTTTTTGGGGTTTGCAAACTATTACAGACAGTTCGTCCCGCGTTTCTCCACGCTCATGACCCCACTGGTAGCCCTTACGAAGAAGAATGCTAACCCTAAATCCTGGCCTCCAGAAGCCCAAGAAGCCTTTGATCGCCTTAAAGCAGCATTCGCTTCAGCTCCTGGTCTGTCTCGTCCGGACCCGCAGCGTCCGTTTGTCCTAGAAGTGGATGCCTCCTCAGTAGGTGCCGGCGCTGTCCTCCTTCAGAAGTCCTCCTCTGGGAGACTGCGTACTTGCGGCTTCTTTTCCAAAACCTTCACCCCAGCCGAAAGAAATTACACGATCGGTGATCGCGAACTACTGGCCATTAAGTTAGCCGTAGAAGAATGGCGGCACTTGCTGGAGGGGGCTCGCCATCCCATCGAGATCTTCACCAATCACAAAAATCTTCTTTATCTCCAGTCTGCTCAACGACTGAATCCTTGTAAAGCCAGGTGGTCGATCTTTTTCGCCCTCTTTGATTTTCTCCTTCACTTTCGGCCAGCTGAGAAGAACGTCAGGGCGGACGCTCTCTCTAGATCCTCGAACACTGTGGGCCTAGAGCCGCCTCTGCAGCACATAATTCCTCCAGAACGTCTCCTCACGGCGGCCCCCATGGATCTTCAACATCTACCTCCTGGGAAGACCTACGTACGCCCTGCCATGCGGCCTCGAATCCTGAAGTGGGGACATTCCTCACGAACAGCTGGTCATCCTGGAGTCCATAAGTCCCTGCAATTAATCTCTCGTTACTATTGGTGGCCCACCCTCGCTCAAGATGTTAGAGACTTTGTCCTGGCCTGTACCTCCTGTGCCCGTAATAAAGTCCCTCGTCTCAGACCCGCGGGTCTGCTTCAGCCTCTCCCGGTGCCAGAAAGACCTTGGTCCCATGTAGCCATGGACTTTGTTACGGACCTCCCGGCCTCCTCTGGAAACACGGTCATTTGGGTGGTGACTGATAGATTCTCGAAGATGGCTCACTTTGTTCCTCTGCCCGGGTTACCCTCTGCCCCCCAGCTGGCCCAGCACTTTTTTCACCACATTTTTCGGTTACACGGTCTCCCATTGCATATCGTCTCGGATAGGGGGGTCCAGTTTGTTTCGAGATTCTGGCGGGCTCTATGTGGTCAGTTGCAGGTTCAGCTAGACTTCTCGTCTGCATACCACCCTCAAACTAACGGGCAGGTAGAGAGGGTTAACCAAGTTTTAGGTACCTACCTATTTTGTTTCCGCCCATCAAGATAACTGGTCTGACCTCCTCCCCTGGGAGGAATTCTCGTATAATTCCCTAGACTCGGAATCCGCTGGAGTCTCTCCTTTTTTTGTTGTATTTGGGCTACATACACGCCAACCTCTCCCTCCGGCTACCTCGTCTCATGTTCCTGCTGTGGATGCCCAAGTGCATGACATCAAGGCACTCTGGCGAGTCACACGACAGAACCGCTTCTCCCATGGATCTGTCTCGCCCCCTCCTGTGGCCAACTCTGATAACATCGTTGAGGTCACGGAGGTGCTGGCGGAAAAAACAGTGAGGGGGAAGCGGTTCTTTCTGATTGACTGGAAGGGGTTCGGGCCGGAGGAGCGTTCGTGGGAACCTGAGGCCAATCTGTCATCCGACCTCCTCTCTAAATTCCAAAAAAAGAGGGGGAGACCTAAAGGTGGGGGTACTGTCATGGGGGCTGGCGCGGGTGCCGAGGCCGCCCGCGACTATCCCCTTGCTGCCCAGGCTCTGGCGCCACTCTACTTACCCTTCCACGCTTCTGTGCTCTCGGCTCCTGTCTGTCCCAGCCGCTGCGCGCGACGGCTGGTCTGGATTTAAAGGGCCAGCGTGCCGGTAATTTGTCAATTGCCGGCCGCTGGTCCTATATATGGTATACGCCTCCTGCACTCTCTGCCAGATTGTTGGTGTGCGTTAGTGTGTTTTGAGAGTGTTGGAGTTCCGTATTGATTACCCGTGTACCAGTCCGTTCCGCTACGTTTCCTGACCTTGCCTGTTTGCCGCCTGCCCTGACCGTCTGCCCGTCTCTGACCAGGAACCTCTGCTGCCCGTCCTGACCTCCTGCCTGTCCCCAACTTCGTCTCCGGATTACGATTCTGTACCATGCATTAACCCGGACGCAATCGCAGGCAAGTCACATCAGGGGAAGCGACCTGGTAGCCTCACGCCGCAGCAAGTCCATCCCGCTTTGCGGCGGGCTCTGGTGAATACCGGGGGCTACTTAGACTCCGCTCCCTGCCGTGGCTTAACTATCATCGCTTGCGGTCGTCCAGGGAATCCACCAACCCGTTACATACCAGCTTGGAATACATGTGATTTTTTTATTACATTTATTCCAATTCTTAGGGGATGTGAAATGACCAAAAACACGCAAATTTTGGCATTTGGAATTTTTTTCTTTTACGATGTTCAGCATATGGGATAAATTATATTTTAATAGATTGGACTTTTTTGGATGCAGCGATTCCAAATAAATGTAACTTTTTATTATTCTATTATTTTTATTGGTAAAATGGCAAAAGGGGGGGTGATTTGAACTTTTAATATTTTATTTTTTACACTTTAAAACATTATTATTATTTTTTTATATACTTTAGCTTTGAGTTCTCTTAGGATACTTCACCACTAGTGGACACAATCATTTATACAGCCTAATGCATTGTAATACAATGCATTAGGGTGTACCAAGATGACAGTTTTACTACTTCCTGCTTCCAGGAAGTATTAGAACACAAAACATGGCGGCGATGGAAGCTTTCACAAGGCTCCCAGCTGCCATGTTAAGTGACCAGGAACCCACAATTTTACCGCGGATGCCCTGACCGAAGTGAGGAATGGTGCACAGTATCATTTCTCATTCATTTAGACTCTGAATCCATCTTTGCTGGAGCATCTAAGGGGTTAAACAGTGCAGGTTGGCTCTGGCACCATCCCGTGCTGTAACTGCCAAGTGTTAGCTGCAATTAGCTGTGTAGCAGGATCACACTGTGACAAAGCCCCTTACCGGCATTTGGATGTACCCACACGTTCAGGTGCAGTAAGAGGTTAAATTTGTTTTTTATTTAACGACATGTAAATCCTGTAAAATGCAATACATGGGTTGCACTTCTAATCCATTGAAAGTGCGCATTAGACAACACCTCTCTAATGCAGTTAAACCTCCATCAGTGAAAGCGTCTCGGCATTTTGCGAGAGATACAAATTTATTAATGTTTAGTGGCATTGAAAGGGTTACTAAAACCATTAGAAGTGCAGACCATAGGAAGAAAATGCTTTGTAGAGATTCACATAAGATTTTCGTTTTGGCTGCTAGAAATCCGTTCGGTTTGAATGATAAACAGGACATCGCTTATCAAAACTGAACATAAGAAACCAGATTCATAGCTTAATGTTTGCATGGTTTTAAATGTGTTTGTATTTTACTGGGGTTTATCATTGACTTATTAATGCCTACTTTTGTGATGTCATAATCATGTCAATGGATCTTTTTAGTTAAAGGAGTCATCTACTTTTGCAAAACTTATGTCCATATTTCCTATTGGGGAGTTCCTGATAAATAGAGTGGGGAAAGGGATTCTCTGTTCAGGATCTTCATCTCTTGGTCAGACTGGAGAGCAGTTACAAAGAGTGTCTCTTGCTCTGGAGGACCTGTCCTGTCCTTCATTACACAGACGAGTTATTGATTTAAATAGGCACTAGGTAATGCTTCTCTTTTCACTGCAGTGAAACTGAACACTAACTCCCAGGTTACACACAGATTACAGCAGATTGCTGGGAGTACCAGCATAGGGACACTTTGTAATCAGCTTGTTGTAAAGTGACCCTTCTAACAAGTAGGGATTGTCTAAAGTGGAGAACCCTATGAATAAAGACTATGTCTGAAACAAGTCAGCAGAGACGCTGTGAGTATGGATCATGTATCATGATTTTATGTATCTTCAATAAAAGTCAAGTTTTATTTCCTTTAGTTTGGGGTTGATAGCTGGAGAAGGTTTCTTTCTTTCATGTGCCACTAATGTCATCCAAGTAAATGGTGAAGTATGTAGGGTTGTGATTTAAAAGACCTACAATACAGTTTTAGAAACATGATCATATATTCACATTTAATAAATGCCGACAGATCCATGAGTACAGATCCCATGGAGTCCCTACGGTTCTGCATTAAGGTGCTGTACAAACTTAATGTGCTGCCAAACTTTGTATTCTTGGCAGGCTTGGACTGGCCAAAAGGGGAATAGGGGAAACCCCTGGTTGGCCCCTGAGCACAGTAGACCTGGAGATGTTTTTTAACTGCATATACATCCTCAGAAGAGGCAAAAAAGTGCAGAAAGAGAGTCACAAATCAAGAGGCAGCACATAGGAGGCCTGTACAGTCATTTACAGTAGCTCTAGGGTGGGCCCCTAATATAAACGCCCCCAGTGGGCCCAGAAACAGCTCAACAGGTGGGCACCTAGACTCAACTTTGCCTGTGGGCCCTAGCCACAGAATCAATGCTTCTAGTGGAGAATGCCTCAGTAATATGGCATCTGATGAAACAAGGAACATTTTTTTTCTGTTGAATTCTGTTTGAGTCAGGGAAAATATTTGAATGTCTCCACATGAAATCAGAGAGGCATAGTATGAAATCCACAGACTCCACTAGGGACTGCTTTATAGCTCAAGTACAAGTCTGTGATATGTTAATGGGAATAAATAAAAAAAATGTATATCTGGCTGCTGAGATACAATACTGCAGCCATAAAAACACAAAAACTCCCACTACAAACTCAACACTGGGAATCGGAGTGTACATGGGTTTTCAATGCTGTGATGGGACTACGGCTGCATTACAAAGTGGAAAATGTGTTTTTCCACAGCACATATTATGAATTTTAAAAGCTACAATGATAAAATATTGTTTTAATGAGCGAGATTGACTTAAAGCACTTCTGTGGATAACTTATTGCTGTAATTGTTTCACTGAAACAAATACACTCATTTTTAAAACAATTACTTGGCTGTTCTTGCTTCTAGAATGTAGAAATCATTTTAAAGGAAAAGAGGGAAATAATATTCATGTTTACAAGCTTATTAAAGGAATAAGAAAAGCATTTAAGCAATAACCTTTTTATGGGAATTAATAGGCGTGAATTGCCTAGATTAAGATTAAGGTGGTATTGAACGGCTGGGCGCATACAACCACAATGAGGCCCATTTTATCTAGATGGTTACTTACAGAATTGTGTGCCCATTAACAAACTGTTTTAATTGCTGTGTGGTAAAATTGTGTCTTACCTGCAAAACCATGAACACGTTAACAGTCTAGTTAAAAACCACCTCTTTTATCAACCTATCAACATGTTATCAATGTGGACTTACCCTAAGTCGTTTAAGTATATCCAATTTTTAAATGTCAATTTGCCATTCAACAAACTATTTCTCAAAACATTTTATTTGCTGAGGTCATTGATTAGAGATTCTATAAATGATTAGTTCCTTTGTTTTTTCTATCCAGATCTATTGAGATGGGTCGAGGCTTTGGGAATATTGTGTGTATAAATGGAAGCTTGTGATGCAAGATATTGTATTTTTATCTGGTGTATAATTTGAGAAAACACAAATATATATATAAAATATACAAACCACGGCCTCGTGCACATGATGTTGAGCTATACATTTAGCAATACAGTTTTCGATACAATGTTGGACTGAGGTTCCATTGGTGTAACAAGGAGAATCATTCTAAGGAACCCACTTTCACCCAACTAAAAATGTGCCTGTTTCTTAATAAGTTGTAAAACGTGTTATTGTAGCACATGCAGGACGTATCATCAATAAGGTAAAAAAAAAGTGACCGGTAAATCAACCTATTAGGTATAGACCTTCCTTTCAAGTAGTTTTTAAAGCCCAATATTGTGTCAGAACGTAGACCAGCTGAAAGAACCACTGGAAGGCCAGGTAAGTCCTTAAAGTATAACTGTATTACAAACCATGTTATGGCCCGGAAGATTCATTTTTGAATGCAATAAATCACACTAAAAACTAAAAGGTCTGAAATAGGTTGTCCCTTTCCTCCAGGTAGCAACCTATTTTATCTACATAGCCTATATCTTGCGGAATGGTCTAGCGACCCAAGACATCGCAATATACTGGGCCTCTCTTATTTCTCCTTCATCGGTCTCCATATGTTGACACTTTAAGCAGGGAAATTCTCTGCAAACAATTATCTTCCAATTGTCTGTCGTCTAAGGACCTTCTCCGTTAAAGTACATACGGACCCCCGTGTCTGCACAAGGGTACTGCACTGGATATTCAGAACCATATTTCTTCCCAAAGATCATGAAACCTGATTGACCTCCTTACACTCTGAATTGCAAGACCAAAAGGAGATAATAATAATAATAATCTTTATTTATATAGTGACAACAAATTCTGCAGCATTTTACAATCAATAAGATATAAGTACAGACAAAAAGACAGACATAACTTGAAAAAAGCTACTTACAGATGAGACACAGGGTTTGAGGGCCCTGCTCGCGAGATCTTACAATCTATTAGGGTGTATGAGTGAGACGAAGGGTGAGAAGTGCTAAGTTTACAATGGTCAAGCTACTATATGAGCGCACAGCCTAGCTCCAGACAGAATTTTGTACCTAACTATTTCATGAGATAACCCCCAATCTCTACACAGCAAAGGATTTTGTCTTCCTTGTCCCTTCCTCATCCATTTATATTTGGATATATCTAACAAATTTGAGTTGAATGTATTTGAATAAAGCTCTTTTTACATAAAGTTATAATTACCTTACTTTTTTAGTGCCATGGAACCTATACTCTTACCTATAGGAATGCAATACCATTGTATTGGGAATTCAGATGGTAATACAATCATGCAGATGAGACCTATATTTAAAATATCACTTAACACATCCAGTGTGATGCAACCACTGAAAAGTTCCAGGTAGCATGCCTTGGAAACACTCTTGATTCTGCTGACTGGCCACATCGAATCACTATGGTCTAATTAACGACTTATCTAGAAAATGAAAAACTTGAGTTTTTCAGCTTAGCTGTTTTCATGCTAGACTACTCCTGTCCTTCATATCAGGGGCATGAAGCAGCTTTCAGTCACCCAAAAGGGCATAAGATGTTTTTTGGCCAAACAATCATTCATCAACTATCCCTCTGAACTCCACCACAAACATGCATACTTGGCTGACCATGTATGCTCCATCAATAAAGTGATGGCAATAAGCTGATATACCGCAAAAAAAAAAGGACCAATAATGCTGAAATCCAACAGAGCCAGTAGACAAGTTTGTTTGACAGTTGACCGATCCCACAGAAATCAATGGACTCAACCAACTTAACAGCAATTATTTTCTAAGCAGCTGGACATTTAAAAATAAAATCACAGAAAAAATGGGACATAAATTACTAGAAAGCTACAAAGCTACACTTACAGCTCAATGGCTGAGAGATACACTGAATCCATGCAGCAGGCTTCTCTGGCCCATGTGCTGTATGGGAAAGATATAACAGGTGCCGGTCATTAATGAGCAAATGCTCTAGATGCCAGTTCACACCAGTATGCAAAAAGTCACAGAATAATACATAGGAAGTCTGCACAAAATGCAACCATACAGATGAAATTGCATATAGATACAAAGGGTAATACCATTTATACAGTTACAACATGCTGAGTTACAGCCAATATCACCCATAATATTCAAAAGGGCAGGCTGCCCAGCACTTAAAGGGTGTCCTGCACAAAATACTTGTACCCTAAGCTCCCCAGTATTTTAGGGCAAAAAATGATAACATACTGGAAAAATATCAAATATGAGGTATTAGTTGATACAGTAGCTATGGTACGCAAGCTCGCAAGCCCCAGCAAGGCTCCTCATTTCTTGCGAGTCCCTACACTATTCAAAAATAAAACCACATAAAAAATTACGATGGGCGATTTGGCTATAACTCAGCATGGTGTAAATGTATAAATGGCTATACCCTTTGTATCGCCTTATCTATATACAATTTCATTGGAATTGTTGCATTTTGTGCAGTCTCCCTATGTGTTATACTGTACTGTGGATTTTTGCATACTGGTGTGAACTGGCATCTAGAGCATTTGCTCATTAATGACCGGCACCTGTTGTATCTTTCCCATGCAGTACATGGGCCAGAGAAGCCTGCTGCATGGATTCAGTGTATCTCTCAGCCATTGAGCTGTAAGTGTAGCTTTCCAGCTGGACATTTAGTTTAATTTTTTAAGTAAAAACCTAGTAGGCTTCATTAATGGAGTTAGTCCACGAAGTCAGTCAGCCTGCAAAGTACAAGAACATATATTCTGAGGTATTTTAACAGAAGTGATAACAAAAAATTTTGAAATCAATTTCCTTGTTATTTTCTTCATATATTTCAAGACCTGTAAGTTTTAGGGTTGGTTTCTTTAGTGTCAGTGGGACACAGTTCTGTACCACACGACACTGTCTCTCCCGACACATCTAGTGCACTTCTGTACTTTTCATTTGAAAGCCCAAAAGCCACATGTTCACATGGCAATATTAATCCACCAAGCAAAAATTGGTTCTTTTGATCCTCTGTTACTCTGCACCATTTGAGTCGCCTGTTGAGAGTGTCTATGCAGTTTCTTCTCTGCTTGTCAGAGAGGGAGACTTTAATTGTACTTGTTTAGCATCTCCTTTGACAAGCAGGGAAAGTACTGCTGCTTCAGAGCAGGATAAGCCAATGATTGCTACCCCTGATATGGTTACCTGTGCTGACTGCTGATGGACAGGCATCGTACTGGAGGAGGAGACAGAAAATATAGCTGACAAATGAAGGGTCAAAGCAGGTAGAGTTCTTTCATCATCACAAGTTGAAGGTGAGGGCAGGCAAATAGAATAGTTAGAAACAAGCCATAGGTCAGAACCAGAGAACAGAACTCTAGATACTGTGGGGAAGACTAACTGCCAGTGAGCTGAGGGGAGTTGCCCTTTAAATAACCACAGATGAAATGGAGACACCACACGGTGAAGCAGCTGGGTATATGAGCACATCTGCAGCTCAGAAAACGGCTGCAGCGAGACATGTGACAGGTACCTTTATGTCATTTATTTGCCACAAGATTTGACTTTTAAGCACAGTTTCTTCTCTCTGCAGATTTTTCGCCAGTCTTTGCATAGTGAGATATGATCAAGTCAACAGTAGACCTCGACACACTTAGCAACTCAGCAATTTGGTTCACAAGCACCTCTTCCAGGACTGCACTAACAGGTCTGACATATCATGCAACCAGATTTTTAGAATAACACAATTAAGTATATCAATAACAATCTAAGCTATATACTGTATGATGGCATGTGTAATAGAAAGAGTTAATTTTTACTGTGTAATTTTTTTCAACCCCTGTAGGATCTTGCAGATTTTTGGGAAGCAGCTGAGAACAGACAGGTGGACGCGCACGTACAGCTCTTAGTTTACTTCCATGGGACTTCCAAATACAGCCGAGCATATGTATTCTCATAGGATTGATTGAAAAGAACTGTGCACGTGAGGCCACCTGTCTCTTCTCTGCAGTTGCACAAGAAAGCTACCCAGATTTGAGTACCTCTTTACGCTCTATGCAGTTTAAATGTAAAGTTCTACTGTGTTTAATATGTGTTGCGTTTAAATTTCTTATTATTGTCAATATATTAGTTTACTGCCAGTAAATGAAAACAGTTTGGTTTCTACTCACAGGCTGCAAACATGTGCACATCTACTTCTGCTCCTAGGTAAGAAGTGGATACAATTATATCACTTTGGTAAATGCATTCTGGGACCGATATTGTGTAGCAAACTATCAGTATTTACAGTGGGGGAAAAAAAGTAGTGAGTCAGCCACCAAATGTACAAGTTCTCCCACTTAAAAAGATGAGAGAGGCCTGTAATTGACATCATAGGTAGACCTCAACTATGAGAGACAAAATGAGAAAACAAATCCTGAAAATCACTTTGTCTGATTTGGAAGGAATTTATTGCAGATTATGGTGGAAAATAAGTATTTGGTCATCTACAAACAAGCAAGATTTCTGGCTCTCACAGACCTGTAACTTCTTTTTTAAGAGGCTCCTCTGTCCTCCACTCATTACCTGTAGTAATGCACCTGTTTGAACTAGTTATCAGTATAAAAGACACCTGTCCACAACCTCAAACAGTCACACTCCAAACTCTACTATGGTGAAGACCAAAGAGCTGTCGAAGGACAACAGAAACAAGAATGTAGCTCTGCAGCAGGCTGGGAAGACTGAATCTGCAATAGGCAAGCAGCTTGGTGTAAAGAAATCAACCATGGGAGCAATAATTAGAAAATGGAAGACATACAAGACCACTCATAATCTCCCTCTATCTGGGGCTCCATGCAAGATCTCACCCCGTGGGGTCAAAGAAAGATGAGCAAAAATCCTAGTACCACAAGGGGTTCCTAGTGAATGACCTGCAGAGAGCTGGGACCAACGTAACAAAGACTACCATCAGTAACACACTACGCTGCCAGGGACTCAGATCCTGCAGTGCCAAACATGTCCCCCTGCTTAAGCCAGTACATGTCCGGGCTCATCTAAAGTTTGCTAGAGAACATTTGGATGAACCAGAAGGGTATTGGGAGAATGTCATATGGTCAGATGAAACCAAAGTAGACTTGTTTGGTAGAAGCACAACTCGCCATGTTTGGAGGAGAGAGAATGCTGAGTTGCATCCAAAAAACACCATACCCACGGTGAAGCATGGGGGTGGCAACATCATGCTTTGGGGCTGTTTCTCTGCAAAGGGACCAGAACGACCAGTGTACATGAAAGAATGAATGGGACCATGTATTGTGAGATTTTGAGTGCAAACTTCCTTCCATCAGCAAGGGCATTGAAGATGAAAAGTGGCTGGGTCTTTCAGCATGACAATGAAACCAAGCACACTGCAAGGGCAATGAAGAAGTGGCTTCATAAGAAGGATTTCAAGGTCCTGGAGTGGCCTAGCCTGTCTCCAGATCTCAACCCCATAGAAAACCTTTGGAGGGAGTTGAAAGTCCGTGTTGCCCAACAACAGCCTCAAAACATCATTGCTCTAGAGGAGAGCTGCATGGAGGAATGAGCCAACATACCAGCACCCAGGGGTGTAACTACCAGGGTAACAAACGTAGCAGCTGCCATGGGGCCCGGGCTCAGGCGTAGCTATAGGGGGTGCAGAGGTAGCAGTCGCTACCGGGCCCTGCAGCCTGAGGGGTCCCTAAAAGCCCTCCTGCCGCATAGAAAGACACCAGTATTATAAATAACAAATGCTAGCTGGGGGCCCAATTTGACTTTCTGCATTGGGGTCCAAGAGCATAAAGTTACGCTTCTGGGCCCGGGCCATTAAGGCACTCCCACGGCTGCTAACCCAGTAATGCCAATCTTGGGCCTGCTGGCAGTGATAATAACGGTTCATTGCTGGCGGGCACGGAGCTGAGGGGCCTAGCGCATCCTGCCTCTGAACGCTCAGGCCGGAGGGTCCGAGCGTTCACGGCAGCACTGCCCGGTTGTAGCAGAATGGAGCGACGCTCTGCTCTGCTACTTCCCCTGCCAGCTCTCAGTGATCACGTGGGCGGGGTGATGGCGTCACATGATTGCGCCGCTTGCGCTGAGCCCAGACTGCCCGGGAGCCGAGCTGTGAGAGACAGGTGAGTGATTTCGTATTTTACCTGCCCCCTTATTTTACCTGCCTATATATACCCCCTGCCTATATATACCCCGCTGCCTGGTTATATATACCCCCTGCCAGCCTATATATACCCCCCCAGACTGCCTATATACACCCCAGCCTGCCTATATATATCCCCTGCAAGCCTATATATGCCCCCAGCCTGCCTATATATATCCCCCTGCCTGCTTATATATACCCACAGCCTGCCTACATATTCCCCCTGCCTGTCTATATATACCCCCCCAGCCTGCCTATATATGACCCCAGCCTGCCTATATATACCCCCTGCCTGCATATATATGTCCCAGCCTGCCGATATATGTCCAAGCCGGCCTATATATTCCCCACTGCCTGCCTATATATCCCCAGCCTGCCTATATATCCCCCGGCCTGCCTATATATATGCCCCCAGCCTGCCTATATATGCCCCAGCCTGTCTATATATACCCCCCAGCCTGCTTATATGACCCCAGCCTGCCTATATATACACCCCCTGACTGCATATATATGTCCCAGCCTGCCTATATATGTCCAAGCCGGCCTATATACCCCACTGCCTGCCTATATATCCCCAGCCTGCCTATATATACCCCCCCCAGCCTGCCTATATATGACCCCAGCCTGCCTATGTATATCCCCCTGCCTGCTTATATATACCCACAGCCTGCCTATATATTCCCCCTGCCTGTCTATATATACCCCCCCAGCCTGCCTATATATGTCCAAGCCGGCCTATATATACCCCACTGCCTGCCTATATATCCCCAGCCTGCCTATATGTTCCCCAGCCTGCCTATATATGCCCGCAGCCTGCCTTTATATCCCCCAGCCCACCTATATATGCCCCCAGCCGCCTATTTATGCCCCTCTAAGCCTGTCTTTATAGCCCCCCTAAGCCTGCCTATATAGTCCGCCTATATATCCCCCCTAAGCCTGCCTATATAGCCCCCCAGCCTGCCAATATAGCCCCTAAGCCTGCCTATGTAGTCCCCTTAAGCCTGCCTATATAGTCCTATAACCCCCCAAAGCCTTCTTGTATAGCCCCTATAGCCTCTCTAAAGCTTTCCTACCTATATAGCCCCCTGAAGCCTCCCTGTCTACTTATATGGGGCCCTATAGCTACCTTAACCCTGCCTACATACCTATTATGGCCCATATAGCCCACCTAATCCCTGTCTACCTGTATGGCTTCCTATAGCTACATAAACCCTGCCTGTCTACCTATTTAACCTCCTTTAGCTACCTAAACTCTACATGCCTGCCTATATGGCCCCTATAGCCTACCTAAAGCCTGTCTGCCTAATTGGGGCCCCCTATAGCCTATCTACCTACCTGTCTACCTATGTGGGCACCACCTATATCCTAGCTACCTGGGACCCACCTACAGCCTACCTGTGATCCACCTACTGTATACCTGCCTAACTGGGGCCAAAATAATGCCTACCTAGTGCCAATCTACCTACCTGTAGCCTACCTACCTAACTGAGACCTGCCTAACTACTGCCTACCTACCTACCTGTGGCCTATTTTCTTCCTACCTACCTAGGGCCTACCAACCTATCTAATGGGACTATACCTGAATCCTCTGTTCCTCCCCTCTAGGAGACTGGCCTCTCCCACCCCTGGGATGTTTGTACATAGGTGAGGGGCAGAGAGTGAGGAGCTGGAAAAGTGAGGATTCTAAGATATTTGTGTCCAAATCTGCAGTCGTCATGAAGGTGTGTACCAGATGCAGAACAAAAGGGAAAGTCAACGACTCAGTAGAGAAACGTCACCTGTGAGTCACAAGATGTAACTGCACTGTAATCCCTTACATGTCTGTGTACACTGGTGTCTACCACTATATGGTCACTGTATGGAGGTCATATACAGTCAGTAGACTCTGTGTACACCTATCTAACACTACATGGTCACTGTATGGAGGTAACATACAGTTTGAAGGGCACCTGTGTACATTGGTATATACCATCTTTATTCAGTAATAGTGTAGGGGTATTATTCAGTCACTATGTGGTGGTAATTTGTGGTTGTGTTCTGGCGGTATAATCGGATCCATATGTAGTAGCGTTATTGGTATTGTTTGTGTGTGTATCGTGGGATTTGTTTGGTAGCTGTATGATGGTGATATCTATGGTGAGGTAGTCACTCATTGTATTATCTAGTAACTGCATAACTTAAGAGGTCCCGGTAAATGTTCATGGCCGGGGAAGCAGGCGAGTGAGGGGAGCGGGGGCCCCATCCAAAAATTTGCTATGGGGCCCAGGCTTCTCTAGTTACGCCCCTACCAGCAACAGTGTATGCAGGGGCGTAACTACCGGGGTAGCAGGGGTTGCAGTTGCTACGGGGCCCCTGCGCTTAACAGTTCACTGCGGTGGGCGGGGAGCTGCGGGACCCGGCGCATACTCCCTCTGAACGCCCGGGCCCCCCGGCCCGAGCGTTCAGAGGCAGCGCTGCTCGGTAGTAGCAGGACGGAGCGCCGATCGCTCCGCTCTGTTATCCCCCTGCCGGCCCTCTGTGGTCACGTGGGCGCGCGTGGTGACGTCACATCACCGCGCCGCCCGCGCTGAGCGCAGAGGCTGCAGGGAGAGCAGCAGAGCGGAGCGAGCGGCGCATCGGGGGAGCGTGGACCGAGGTGAGTAAGTTGTTTCTTATTTTATCTACCCCATATGCCTGCCTATAGCCCCCCATATGCCTGCCTATAGCCCCCATATGCCTACCTATAGCCCCATATGCCTGCCTATAGCCCCCCATATGCCTGCCTATTGCCCCCATATGCCTGCCTATAGCCCCCCATATGCCTGCCTATACCCCCCATATGTCTGCCTATAGCCCCCCATATGCCTGCCTATAGCCCCCCATATGCCTGCCTATACCCCCCCATATGCCTGCCTATTACCCCCCATATGCCTGCCTATAGCCCCCATATGCCTGCCTATTGCCCCCATATGCCTACCTATACCCCCCATATGCCTACCTTTAGCCCCCATATGCCTGCCTATACCCCCCCATATGCCTGCCTATACAGCCCCCCATATGCCTGCCTATAGCCCCCATATGCACGCCTATATCCCCCCATATGCCTGCCTATAGCCCCCATATGCCTGCTTATAGCCCCCCATATGCCTGCCAATACCCCCCATATGCCTGCCTATAGCCCCCCATATGCCTGCTTATAGCCCCCTTATGCCTGCCTATAGCCCCCATTTGCCTGCTTTAGCCCCCATTTGCCTGCCTATAGCCCCCCATATGCCTGCCTATAGCCCCCCCATATGCCTGCCTATACCCCCCATATGCCTGCCTATAGCCCCCCATATGCCTGCCTATAGCCCCCCATATGCCTACCTATAGCCCCCATATGCCTGCCTATAGCCCCCATATGCCTGCCTATAGCCCCCCATATGCCTGCCTATAGCCCCCATAATGGCTGCTATAGCCCCATATGCCTGCCTATAGCCCCCATATTGCGTGCTTATTGCCCCCATATGCCTGCCTATAGCCACCAATATGCCTGCCTACTAGCCCCCCCATATGCCTGCCTATAGCCCCCCATATGCCTGCCTATAGCCCCAATATGCCTGCCTATAGCCCCAATATTCCTGCTTGCCTGCCTATACAGCCCCCTATATGCCCGCCGGCCTCTACAGCCCCCTATGTGCCTGCCTGCCTATAACACCCCTATATGCCTGCCTATACAGCCCCCTATATGCATGCCTGCCTATAACGGGCCCCGCTATATGCCTGCCTGCCTCCCTTTATAACCGCCCCCTACATGCCTGCCTGCCTGCCTATACCGCCCCCTATCTTCCTGCCTGCCTGCCTATACAGCCCCCTATATGCCTGCCTATACAGCCCCCTATATGCCTGCCTGCCTCTACCAGCCCCTATATGCCTACCTGCCTTTTACAGCCCCCTATATGCCTGCCTGCCTGCCTATACAGCCCCCTAGCCTGCCTGCCTGCCTATACACCCCCTATATGCCTGCCTGCCTGCCTATACAGCCCCCTATATGCCTGCCTGCCTGCCTATACACCCCCAATATGCCTGCCTGCCTCCCTATACAGCCCCCTATATGCCTGCCTGCCTCCCTATACAGCCCCCTATATGCCTGCCTGCCTATACAGCCCCCTATATGCCTGCCTGCCTGCCTATACAGCCCCCTATTTTGCCTGCCTGCGTATACAGCCCCCTATATGCCTGCCTGCCTGCCTATACAGCCCCCTATATGCCTGCCTGCCTATACAGCCCCCTATATGCCTGCCTGCCTGCCTATACAGCCCCCTATATGCCTGCCTGCCTATACAGCCCCCTATATGCCTGCCTGCCTATACAGCCCCCTATATGCCTGCCTGCCTGCCTATACAGCCCCCTATATGCCTGCCTGCCTGCCTATACAGCCCCCTATATGCCTGCCTGCCTATACAGCCCCCTATCTGCCTGCTTGCCTGCCTATACAGCCCCCTATCTGCCTGCCTGCCTATACAGCCCCTATCTGCCTGCCTGCCTATACAGCCCCCTATATGCCTGCCTGCCTATACAGCCCCCTATATGCCTGCCTATACAGCCCCCATATGCCTGCCTGCCTATACAGCCCCCATATGCCTGCCTCTACACCCCTTTATGCCTGCCGTATACCCCCACAAGCCTGCCTGTATACCCCCACAAGCCTGCCGGTCTACTTATATGGGGCCCCTTTAGCTACCTAAACCCTACCTATATGGCCCCTATAGCCCACCTAACCCCTGTCTACCTGTATGGCTCCCTATAGCTACCTAAACCCTGCCTGCCTATATGGGCACTCTATTGGCTACCTAAACCTTGCCTATTTGGGGCCCCATATATCCTATCTAAGCCCTGCCTGCCTAAATGGACCCCATATAGCCAGGGGGGCAGGTGCTGGAAAAGTCAGGATTCTAAGATATTTGTGTCTAAATCTGCAGGGACAAGTGGTCGGGAGATGTCATCAAGATGGCGGACTGGATGGATGCAGACCAAAAGAGAAAGTCAACGACTCGTCAGAGAAACGTCACCTGTGAGTCACAAGATGTAACTGCACTGTAATCACTTATATGTCTGCACAGGCTGTGTACACTGCTGTCTACCACTATATGGTCACTGTATGGTGGTTATATACAGTCTGCAGAGCCTGTGTACACTGGTGTCTACCACAATATGGTCACTGTATGGAGGTAATATACAGAGCCTGCAGAGGTAATCTGCAGAGCCTGTGTACACTGGTATATACCACTATATGGTCACTATATGGCGGTACTATTGGTCTTTGTGTACTGATCAGTAATAGTGTAGGGTATTATTCAGTCACTATGTGGTGGTAATTTGTGGTCGTGTTCTGGCGGTATAATCAGGTCCATATGTAGTAATGTTGTTGGTAATGTTGGTTTTGGTATAGTGGATTTGTTTGGTAGCAGTATGATGGTGATATGTATGGTGAGGTATTTGCCCCTTGTATTATCTACATTATCTAACAGCATGTCCTGGTACATGGTCGTGGTCAGGGAGGGGGGGGGGGGCATCCAAAAGTTTGCTATGGGGCCCTGGCTTCTCTAGTTACGCCCCTGAGTGTATGCTAACCTTATGAAGACTTACAGAAAATGTTTGACCTCTGTCATTGCCAACACAGGATATATAACAAAGTATTGTGATGAACTTTTGTTATTGACCAAATACTTATTTTCCACCATATTTTGCAAATAAATTCTTTCCAAATAAGACAATGTGATTTTTTTGGATTTGTTTTCTCATTTTTTCTCTCATAGTTGAGGTCTACCCGTGATGTCAATTACAGGCCTCTCTCATCTTTTTAAGTGGGAGAACTTGCACAATTGGTGGCTGACTAAATACATTTTTTCCCCATTGTAAGAGCAAAACTATGTGTGCGTGGGTTGCATGGAATGGAAGTAAGGATTTCTTAGTCACTGATAACAAACATTTGTCTTGAAAATGGTGAGGAATTGAACCATATAATATAGTCAATGGTTGTACAACTTTTTAATAAAACCTGTCAGTCACCGTCTCTTCTCTAGTCAGAACACTGTGCACCCACTGCTTTAAATGGTCATAGGTCTTACCATCTCATGACAGTAGCACTTTAAAGTAATATCTTCTTTGTATCACAATAAGACATTTTTGAATCCATAACCTTTTGCTGATTTCTTAATATATAATATCTTTATAGCTGCCACAGCTCAGTTTCACAGATTCAGAACTTCATATAAATGTAAAAGTTGATATTCTGGTTAGTAGCCACCATAAAAGTTTATAGATGAGTCGTACTGTATAACAGTATGCAGCAAGAGCATCACAAGGAAGTTTTATCCGGAGTTTGTGAGTACTATTATTATTTATTTTAATGGCCCTATATTCCTACCTGGGGGGGCCTATAATGTACTGGGGGACATATAGACCTAACTACAAACTGGGGTGCCCTATAACTTATTGGGGGACATATATATACCTGTAAACAAAGCAAAAAGGTGGACCAGCTTACCCCTTATCTCAGTGGCCTCCGCAAGTATCCCGGTCAGAGTAACCTGTGTGCAGTCCAATAGGATAAGGAAAGGATGATACAGCGGTGCCAGGAATGATGAATAAAACGAAAATCCTTTATTTGTAGAATGGTTAAAAATCCAATACTCCAACTAGGCACAGCATACACCCAAAAAGTAACGCCGACGCGTTTCAGATGCAAACTGCACCCTTAATCATGGCATGCTGTTACCTCCGAACTACTGACATAAATACGAAATTAACAATGAGAAAGTATGCTCACCTGTTCAAAACGGCTCGCTCCTCCCAACCCTAATGGCGCTGACTTCCGGAACGCCATACCTTGTGGACACGCTGACCGGACACAGCCGACAAAGCGGACTTCGTCACGGACTGCGGACCACACGGCGTCTCCAGGAAGTGACGCATATGGAAGCCCAGGCAACCACTGCCTGGCGGAGAGGCCAAACTTGGCGTCTCCAGGAAGTGATGCCTAGGCAACCACTGCAAACAAAGGGACCGGACTTGGCGTCTGAAGGAGATGGTGTGGACGTTTACCTAGGCAACGGCAGCCAAGAGTGGGAGCCGTAATGGAAGGATCGGGCCAGACCGTGGCAATCACGGCCCGGTACACCAACGCAATAAAAGAAGAGACAGCGAGCCAGAAGAAAACAAGAGAGGCTACCCACATAAAAGTACATAAAATTTCTTCAAACAAATGCAAGGAAAAAGAAAAAAAAGAAGAAAGGTAAATGATCAGGAGTATAACAGTACTTCATTATTTGGATTATAAATAAACAGGATAATTTCCTATTTCATGAACAACATTTAAGACATATAATGGTGCCACTGCACATATATACCAGAAATCCAAATGAGTACTTGACATGTATTGCCCCCAGTGCAACCCCCCACTGAGCAAAAATAAGAACATAACTGATATATGTTGTTCAATAGTGAAACATCCATTCTCTCTTGAGGTTTAATCCCTTCGGAATCGCAGTATCCAGGGCAACGATCCAATATGCCTCTCTATCGTGGAGCAGGTGTCCCAGATCCCTCCCTCGCTTTGACCCCAGCACTCTATCTATACCCATAATTTTTAAACCACTAAAATTCCCTGCATGTACATCACGGAAGTGATTTGACAATTGCGATCTATTACGTGTAGAAGTATTTGTAATGTCGTTAAGATGCTCCAAAATGCTTGTTTTTAACCTGCGTGTAGTACTTCCTACATACTGGAGACTACACACAGTGCAGGTGGCTAGGTAAACGAAATGGTGTGAATTGCAGTTGATAAAACTGCAGATGGTGTATGACTTCATGTGTTGGCTATTATGGAATTCCCTACCTGAATTAACAAATCCGCAAACCCTGCAGGGGTGTGAGCCACATCTGAAGAAACCTTTATATCTAAGCCAGGTCGGATTTTGCGTTTTGAGGTTAATAACACTGGGAGCTAGTAAACTGCCCAAGGTAGGAGATCTCCGGGAAACAACCTGTAAACCATTGGCCAAAATTTCTTCTAGGACTGGATCTTCTGATAGAACTGGTAGATGTTTCAGAATAATATTCTTGATTGTTCGAAATTGAGTGTTATAATCCAAAACTAAAATATTCTTACTGTTTTTGGTGTTACCTTGTTTATGATATTGCTTCCGTTTGTTACAAATAAGTAGTTGATCCCTAGATTTATTTTGCATTAGGGTGGTTGCACGTTGCAAAACCCAAAAGGGATAGCCCCTTTTACTGAGTCTACCGCGGATATTTTTACATTCCTCAGCAAATTGTTCCTGTCTGCTACAGTTCCTCATAGCTCTAGTCATCTCCCCCACAGGTATAGACCTGTGGGTATGTTCCGGATGAAAGCTCCGATGGTGCAATATAGTATTGCCCGCCGTTGCCTTACGAAATGTCCGAGTGACAATCTTTTGGCCCGGTTCACCCGTGAGTGTGAGATCCAGAAAATTTATACTATCACTCTCCACCTGGTGAACAAAACGTAGGTTGTAGGGATTATTATTTAAATAAAATAAAAAAGTGGGTGTGGTAGATACATCGCCCCTCCATATAAAAAGAAGATTGTCGATGTATCTGCCATACCAGAATAGAGATAGCAGGAACGGATTATCGGGGGTGTAGATGTAGGCAAGCTCCCACCAAACCATGACTAAATTCGCCAAGGAAGGTGAGAACTTTGCCCCCATCGACACCCTCTTTATTTGGAGGTAAATAACAGAATCAAAAGAAAAAAAATTATGTGTCATCAAAAATTCCGTCACCATCAAAATAAATTCCATTAATTCCTGAGAATATCCACTATATGTTGTTAAGAGGCATTCAAGTGCTTGTAAGGCTATATGGTGTGGGATCGACGTATAAAGAGCCTCAACATCACAGGTCAACCAGCTCATATTCTGGTCCCACACGGTATTTTGTAACCGGCACAGGACATCCCGTGTATCCTGGAGATGGCTAGGGACTACAGCAACCAGTGGCTGTAAATAATTATCGAGCCACTGGCAAAGTTTTTCTACAAGCGAACCAATGCCAGACACAATGGGTCGCATTGGGGGATTCTCAATATCTTTGTGGACCTTAGGTAATCCATATATAATGGGCATAATTGGATGTTCCACCATAATATGGTCTCTTTGTTTCTCTGTTATAGCTCCCAGTGCTACACCATCCGATAGAAGGGAATTCATTTCTATTTTAAAGGCGGGTGTTGGATCAAGAGTAAGTTTACAGTATGTTGCGGTATCTGATAGCATGGCATACATCCCATCACGATATTTGGTCTTATCCAAGACTACCACTGTGCCCCCCTTGTCCGCCATCCTAATAACTATTTCCGTGTTATCCCTAAGTTGCTTCAGAGCCTTCTATTCCGCTCTGGTAAGGTTGGCGTATCTATGACTAGGAGGCACAGTGGCAGCCAAAGACCTAAGATCCTTTTCAATAAGTGCTTGGAACCGATTCATGCCATTAGTCCGCAAATTAACTGGGTAAAACTCTTGGTTAGAACCGGCAAAGGGAACAGGAGGGGCAACGTGCCCCAATGATTCCACAGATGCATCTCGTAATTCTTGTAGTGTCATGACTGACACTTGTTCTTGAAGGGTAAGAATATCCCTATCTGCACTATGACTGGAGTCTTCCTCAACTATCTGTACATTTTCACTATCTTCCTCAGTGTCACATGACCAGAAGTGTCGCTTCAATGCAAGTCCCCTAACAAACCTATTCACAGCCTTAAGGGTAGAAAACATATCAAAATCAACCTGTAAACAAAAATTAAGGCCCAACGAAAGAACTTTATTTTGGGCTAAGTCCAATTGAGACGATGAGAGATTGAGAACGTCCAGATCTTCCTGTGGGAGGGAATCCTGCAATGGAACTATTGGGCTTGGCGGGTTTTCATTTTTATTTTTTATGTGTTTCCTGCCTCCCCGCTTCCTCCGTCTGCGTTTTTTGGTCCCCGTTTGCTTGTATTCTTTGGTTGCCGATAATACGATTGGGCTGTAGCACTCATACTCAGATCATCTGATGAATCAGCATTCGTGTCTGTATTAGAACTTAAATCGATCGAACCAAAACTGACTCTTCTCTGGTTCCAATGTGGGGAGGAGTGTCTGGGCCTCTGTTTTAAAATGGACCTTGGGATGGAAAATTCAGTGTTACGTCTTCCCCACTCATATACAACATCCTGCTCGTAATCTCGGAGATCCCTTTGGAACTTAATTCTCTTAGTCTCCATAAGTGAGCCCTCTATTTTATCTACATTAGCATCCATTTGACTTATCAAATTATCAAATTGGGTGGAATCCACGAGGGACTTAAGTTCCTCCTTAGTTTTCACAATGTCCATGGAGATTTGTGCTAATTTCAACTCCTCATATTTCACAATTAAGGACATTAGTTTGAGTGAACATGCACTTAATATCTCGTTCCATTCGGCAGTGAACTCTGTTGAAAAGATGGTAGTGGGAACTTTTTTTATACGGAGGCCACGGGGTATCATACTCCTTTGGATATAATTGGAAAGAGTGGTTTGGTCCCACCAAGTGCGGGTTTCCTGGATTCTCAGTTTCTCCAACTCCTTGCATTTGGAGGAAAAATCAGTAGATTTGGGTGCAGTGCTGTTTGTATTTTGAAATACTGCTGCAGCTTTCTGTTGTCTGCTTGTAATGTCCATTGTCATATCGCACTGAGCAAGTGCTAGTTTGGAGTTATAGAAAAAAGTTAGCACAAATGTGCAAATGAGAAAAATACACACATTGAAGTGAGCACGGTCCTAACTCTGTAGAAACTGTAAACAAAGCAAAAAGGTGGACCAGCTTACCCCTTATCTCAGTGGCCTCCGCAAGTATCCCGGTCAGAGTAACCCGTGTGCAGTCCAAAAGGATAAGGAAAGGATGATACAGCGGTGCCAGGAATGATGAATAAAGCGAAAATCCTTTATTTGTAGAATGGTTAAAAATCCAATACTCCAACTAGGCACAGCATACACCCAAACAGTAACGCCGACGCGTTTCAGATGCAAACTGCACCCTTAATCATGGCATGCTGTTACCTCCGAACTACTGACATAAATACTAAAATAACAATGAGAAAGTATGCTCACCTGTTCAAAACGGCTCGCTCCTCCCAACCCTAATGGCGCTGACTTCCGGAACGCCATACCTTGTGGACACGCTGACCGGACACAGCCGACAAAGCGGACTTCGTCACGGACTGCGGACCACAAGGTATGGCGTTCCGGAAGTGACGCATATGGAAGCCCAGGCAACCACTGCCTGGCGGAGAGGCCAAACTTGGCGTCTCCAGGAAGTGATGCCTAGGCAACCACTGCAAACAAAGGGACCGGACTTGGCGTCTGAAGGAGATGGTGTGGACGTTTACCTAGGCAACGGCAGCCAATAGTGGGAGCCGTAATGGAAGGATCGGGCCAGACCGTGGCAATCACGGCCCGGTACACCAACGCAATAAAAGAAGAGAGAGCGAGCCAGAAGAAAACAAGCGAGGCTACCCACATAAAAATACATAGAATTTCTTCAAACAAATGCAAGGAAAAAGAAAAAAAGAAAAAAGGTAAATGATCAGGAGTATAACAGTACTTCATTATTTGGATTATAAATAAACAGGATAATTTCCTATTTCATGAACAACATTTAAGACATATAATGGTGCCACTGCACATATATACCGGAAATCCAAATGAGTACTTGACATATATTGCCCCCGGTGCAACCCCCCACTGAGCAAAAATAAGAACATAACTGATATATGTTGTTCAATAGTGAAACATCCATTCTCTCTTGAGGTTTAATCCCTTTGGAACCACAGTATCCAGGGCAACGATCCAATATGCCTCTCTATCGTGGAGCAGGTGTCCCAGATCCCCCCCCTCACTTTGACCCCAGCACTCTATCTATACCCATAATTTTTAAACCACTAAAATTCCCTGCATGTACATCATGGAAGTGATTTGACAATTGCGATCTATTACGTGTAGAAGTATTTGTAAAGTCGTTAAGATGCTCCAAAATGCGGGTTTTTAACCTGCGTGTAGTACTTCCTACATACTGGAGACTACACACAGTGCAGGTGGCTAGGTAAACGACATGGTGTGAATTGCAGTTGATAAAACTGCGGATGGTGTATGACTTCATGTGTTGGCTATTATGGATTTCCCTACCTGAATTAACAAATCCGCAAACCCTGCAGGGGTGTGAGCCACATCTGAAGAAACCTTTATATCTAAGCCATGTCGGATTTTGCTTTTTGAGGTTAATAACACTGGGAGCTAGTAAACTGCCCAAGGTAGGAGATCTCCGGGAAACAACCTGTAAACCATTGGCCAAAATTTCTTCTAGGACTGGATCTTCTGATAGAACTGGTAGATGTTTCAGAATAATATTCTTAATTGTTCGAAATTGAGTGTTATAATCCAAAACTAAAATATTCTTACTGTTTTTGGTGTTACCTTGTTTATGATATTGCTTCCGTTTGTTACAAATAAGTAGTTGATCCCTAGATTTATTTTGCATTAGGGTGGTTGCACGTTGCAAAACCCAAGAGGGATAGCCCCTTTTACTGAGTCTACCGCGGATATTTTTACATTCCTCAGCAAATTGTTCCTGTCTGCTACAGTTCCTCATAGCTCTAGTCATCTCCCCCACTGGTATAGACCTGTGGTTATGTTCCGGATGAAAGCTCCGATGGTGCAATATAGTATTGCCCGCCGTTGCCTTACGAAATGTCCAGGTGACAATCTACCTACCTACAGACTGGGGGCCCTATAACCTACTGGGAGACATATATACCTACCTACAGACTGGAGGGTCCTATAACCTACTGAGGGACATACATTCCTTCCTATGGACTCGGGGGCTCTATAACCTACTGGGGGACATCTATACCTACATACTGGGGGTCCTATAACCTAATGGGGGACATATTTACCTAACTACAGACTGGGGGACCCTATAACCTAATAGGGGACATTTATTCTTACCTACAGACTGGGGATCCCTATAACCTACTGGGGGACAAATATTCCTACCTATAGGCTGAGGAGCCCTAAAACCTACTTAGGGGACATATAGACCAACCTACAGTCTGGGGAGCCCTAGAGCCTACTGGGGGACATATATACCTACCTACAGACTGCGGAGCCATATAACCTATTGGGGGACATATAGACCTACCTACACTCTGGGGAGCCCTATTACCTACTGGGGGACAAATATACCTAGCCTCAGACTGGAGAGCCATATAACCTACTGGGGGACATATGAAACTGCCTACAGATTGGGGTGCGCTATAACCTACTGGGGGACATATAGACATACCTATATAATGGGGGGCGCTAAATACTTATAACCTGGGGGACATATAGATACATACCTACATACTGGGGGCTTCTATACATCTGGGGGACATATATTCCTAACTGTACAGTATATATATATATATATATATATATAGTTGTGCTCAAATGTTTACATACCCCAGCAGAATTTTTGCTTTCTTGGCCTTTTTTCTGAGAATATGAATGATAACGCAAAAACTTTTTTCCACTCATGGTGAGTGGTTGGGTGAAGCCATTTATTGTTAGATTACTGTGTTTTCTCTTTTTAAATCATAATGACAACCAAAAACATCCAAATGACCCTGATCAAAAGTTCACATACCCTGATAATTTTGTCCTGATAACATGCACAGAAGTTGACACAAATGGGTTTGAATGGCTACTAAAGGTAACCTCCTCACCTGTGACCTGTTTGCTTGTAATTAGTGGATATACTTAAAAGCTGAGTGATTTTTTGGGACCCAGACAGAGTCTTGCATCTTTCATCCAGCCACTGATGTTTCTGGATTGTGAGTCGTGGGGAAAGCAAAAGAATTGTCAACGTATTTACGGGAAAAGGTAATTGAATTGTATAAAATAGGAAAGGGATACAAAAAGATATCCAAGGAATTGATAATGTCAGTCAGCAGTGTTCAAACTGTGATTAACAAATGGAAAATGAGGGGCTCTGTAAAAACCAAACCCAGGTCAGGTAGATCAACAAAAATTTCGGCTGCAACTGCCAGGAAAATTGTTCGGGATGCAAAGAAAAACCCACAAATAGCATCAGCTGGAATACAGGACTCTCTGAAAACTAGAGGTGTAGCTGTTTCAAGATGCACAATAAGGAGGCACTTGAAGAAAAATGGGCTGCATAGTCGAATTGCCAGAAGAAAACCATTACTGCGCAAATGCCGCAAAGTATCTCGTCTACAATATGCCAAACAGCATAGAGACAGGCCTCAAAACTTCTGGAACAAGGTAATTTGGGATGATGAGTCCAAAATTAAACTTTTTGGCCACAACCATAAACGTTACATTTGTAGAGGTGTCAACAAGGCCTATAATGAAAGGAACACCATTCCTACTGTAAAGCACAGAGGTGAATACAGAAAACTTGGTCAAAGTTGAAGGAAAGTTGAATGCAGCACGTTAACAGCAAATACTGGAGCCAAATTTGCACTCATCAGCCCGGAAGCTGTGCTTGGGACGTACTTAGATGTTCCAAAACACACGGGCAAGTTGACCTGTCACTGGCTACGACAGAACAAAGTGAAGGCTCTGGAGTGGCCATCTCTGTCTCCTGGCCTCAATATCATTGAACCACTCTGGGGAGATCTCAAGCACGCAGTTCATGCAAGACAGCCCAGGAATTTGCAGGAACTGGAGGCTTTTTGCCAAGAAGAATGGGCAGCTTTACCATCTGAGAAAATAAAGAGCCTCATCCAAAACTACCACAAAAGACTTCAAGCTGTCATTGATGTTAGAGGGGGCAATACATGCTATTAAGAACTGGGTATGTGAACTTTTTATCAGGTTCATTTGGATGTTTTTGGTTGTCATTATGATTTAAAAAGAGAAAACACAGTAGTTTGCCAATAAATAGTTTCACCGAACCACAAACCATGAGTGGAAAAAAAGTTTTTGTGTTATCATTCATATTCTCAAAAAAAGGCCACCTGCTGGGGGGCATATATATCTACTAACATACTGGGGGGCCCTATATAACTTCCAACTTACTGGGAGAACCTATATATCTATTTACATAGTAGGAGGTCTTATACAACTACTATCCGGGTGGGGGGGGGGAGGGGGCATCCATCTACCTACCAACATACTGAGGCCCAAATATATCCAACAACCTTCTAGTGGACCCATATACCTACCTCCTGGGATAGTATATATACCTACCTATCTTTATTCCTACCTACCAAAATGACCTGCTTACCTTTCTACTGGGGGCCACTATATACCTTCCTAGCTACTGAAAGTGTCTGAATACCTACCTACAAGGGCCCCAGTGCACCTACTTACATATTATACCTACTTCTCTACTGTGTGGAACTATATAAACTACCTACGAGGGGCCATATATACCTGTCTGAGTACTGAGGGGGGCTATCTACCAAGGGTATACACCTCCTTATTAATGGGACTTATATAACTACCTAATGAGGAGACCTATATACCTACCTATCTATTGTGGGGTCTATATACCTCCCTAACTAATGGGAGCCTATATAGGAACAATGAGTGACTCCCCATCTCCCACAGCAAACACCTGGCTTTTCTATCATAGGAAAGTGGGTTGCTGTGGGGATGGGGTGTCACCATGCTTTCCTATACAAATCTACATTAGGGGGGTGTATATAAAACCACTCCAGTAGGTATGTAGGTATATAGGTACTGGAAAAGTAAGGATTCTAAAATGTTTGTGTGGTAAATTCTACAGAGATGAGTCGTGGCCGGGAGAAGTCATGGTGGTCTGGGTTGGATGGAGAAGAACAGGAAAAGAGAACGACTCTCATCACAGAAGATGTTACCTGTGAGTCACGTTATGTAACCGTACTGTAATCACTTATGTGTGCACAGCCTGTGTACAACTGATATCTACCATTATCTGGTCACTGTATGGCGGTAAATATACACTCACCGGCCACTTTATTAGGTACACCTGTCCAACTGCTCGTTAACACTTAATTTCTAATCAGCCAATCACATGGCGGCAACTCTAGTGCATTTAGGCATGTAGACAGGTCAAGACAATCTCCTGCAGTTCAAACCGAGCATCAGTAATGGGGAAGGAAAGATGATTTGAGTGCCTTGAACGTGGCATGGTTGTTGGTGCCAGAAGGGCGGTCTGAGTATTTCAGAAACTGCTGATCTCCTGGGATTTTCACGCACAACCATCTCTAGGGTTTACAGAGAATGGTCCGAAAAAGAAAAAAAAATCCAGTGAGCTGGCAGTCCTGTGGGCGGAAATGCCTTGTTGATGCCAGAGGTCAAAGGAGAATGGGCAGACTGGTTCGAGCTGATAGAAAGGCAACAGTGACTCAAATAGCCACCCGTTACAACCAAGGTAGGCAGAAGAGCATCTCTGAACGCACAGTACGGCGAACTTTGATGCAGATGGGCTACAGCAGCAGAAGACCACACCGGGTGCCACTCCTTTCAGCTAAGAACAGGAAACTGAGGCTCCAAGTTGCCCAAGCTCATCGAAATTGGACAGTAGAAGATTGGAAAAACGTTGCCTGGTCTGATGAGTCTCGATTTCTGCTGCGACATTCGGATGGTAGGGTCAGAAATTGGCGTCAATAACATGAAAGCATGGATCCATCCTGCCTTGTATACAACGGTTCAGGCTGGTGGTGGTGGTGTCATGGTGTGGGGAATATTTTCTTGGCACTCTTTGGGCCCATTGGTACCAATTGAGCATTGTTGCAACACCTTGTTGAACCTATGCCACGAAGAATTGAGGCAGTTCTGAAGGCAAAAGGGGGTCCAACCCGTTACTAGCATGGTGTACCTAATAAAGTGGCCGGTGAGTGTATGTCTGCAGAGCGCTTCAACAATTGATAGTCACAAGTGGTGGTCGTATTTGGTCTGGCAGTATTATTTGGTCCTTAAGTAGTCATTTTATTAGGTCTAGGTATCGTAGTACTTTCTTTAGTAACAATCATAGATGTAGTACTTTTCCTCCATGTATAGTAGAGTGGCTCTTGGCACAAGATGAAAAAAAATGAAAGTGGTTAGTTCAAATGTCTCACCCTCTGAAGTTGTTCCACTTATGAAGAGGAGAATTTGGGTACATTGTTTTTGCAATTGGACAGCATTTACAGATGGCCCTTGCATTTTCAAGAATTGATTTCTACAATTAGTGGAAATAATTCATGTGTAATTATATTTTAGTTAGCTTTATTAGTACTAAAGTACCTTGACTGCTTTCCATGATAAATTAAATATGCAAAAAGGAAGAACTAACAATAGTAGCATTTTACATATGAACACAACTGAGAGATTTTCTTTGTCAGAAATTTAACAAATTAAAAAAGTACAATATTATAGCATCACAATTGTCAGTTATTAACACTGGTCTGATAAGTTCATCATTGTCACGTGGGTTGACTTTTTTTAGTCAGGAAATTTCTGTTCACTGACAACTTGGAGCTGTTCTTCTCCTTTGCCCGAGTCTTGTTAAAGTCTTGTATCAAAGCGAAACCACATTCTGCCCTCTTATTAACAACAGCCAAGAGAGCGACAATGTTGACAGTCTTGATGTAATCCAGATCGTCTGTCTATGTACATATGTCTTTTGACAAAAATATTTCTGGAAGTAAAAGGAGATGGAAAATTGTCTTTGACTTCCCTGTGCAAAACTGCTCCAATCCTAAAGTTCCTAGAAATGCCAATTCCTGTACCCTTGGATTTTTGCGGGAAATTTTGGGTGCACTTCAGTCATGGCTGAAAGCATGAGAGCTTTTGTTTCTGGGCAGACGCTTGAATCGAATAAGGCTAGTGCTATCAACTCTTCAGAGAGATACTACAAATGAAGCCCAAATTTCTTATTTGTTATATCAGATATAGGTTTGTGTGGGTATTGGAGAAGTGCCTGCATTAGAGTGAAGTTGTTCAGAGGTGCTTCATTTGTCCATGGTGCAGTAAAAATGAGTGAGACAGCAAAAATGGCTATATCTCTTATTCCTTTAATTTCAGTGGTTGTCATTTTAAACTGTCCGCAGAAAAGCCACATTTTGATGGAATAAATGACTTTAGACTTTCATGTTCCTCGATGCATAGACCCGGAGCTTGGAAATGGATGCAAGGCATGGGAGTTTCTCCAAGGAAGATAAGTGACAGCTCCAGGAACTCTCCGTAGTCGCCAGGGGGGATGCTGAAGTTATAGCTGCCCGAGTATGAAATCGATTAAATCTTTGCGATAAGTAGCAACCTGAAGTTCAGATTCAATACTAGCTGGTTCAAACTTGTCGTGTAGAAAAAGGTTCCAATGCTCCTGAAAGCGCTTCAAAATTTGAATGTTTGGACCAGGTAAGGCTCCAGTCAATAGAATAGCTATTACACAGAGCATAAAAAAACCAGAAAATTCTTTACAATTCATATGTCAAATTCTGCCTGTGTTGGGCAATAAAACAGGACCTCCCTGTTAAATTAGGTAAACGCTTGATACTGTAGTTTTACCAGGTAAACATGTAGACCCCTGGGGCCACCTCTAAATGTTATCCAAAAATGAAACAGAATTTACCAAATTTTTTTCTCATCAGGTGGAACAGCTTTAAAGGGGTTGTCTCGCTACAAAGAATAGCTTTCAAAATGTAGGGAACACTAAATGAAGACATTTTCCGAATATATTGAGTTGTTAGTAAGTAGGAACTTTTTCAGCCAATGGAGTATAAAAGTTAAAATCTTTATATTCATAATAAAGGGCAATAGTGCAGAGGGTAAAAAGTTGTAGCAAAGAAACCAACGCGTTTGGGCGTAAAAACTTTGCCCTTGTTCCACGGTTTGGTAACATGTTGTGAATGTCCGGGTTAAAAACGGGGTTTCCCTGATGTCCGGTGCATCGTCATTTCCTTAACCCTTTCCTTTTCCATTAAAAACACACACGTTACTATAATATAAAAACCTGCTACTTTAACATATGCAGCATCAAATGCCCTTTGTTGGGCATATTCTTTGGTAGGGAGCATAGTTGTTAAGGCTTCTTAATATTTTATATGTCAGGTCATTAGGAGTTGAGACCCGTCGGCCATTCTGGTCTGCAACTGCAGAATCCAGTATGCTTCTCGCAAGCGCACTTTGTGCTGCCAGTCTCCCTCTCATGGCCGTTCACCTTTTCTTTTCCCGAAGCAAGATAAACCTGTATGTCCTCTGCATGTTCTTCAATGTAATGCTTTGCTATGCCTAAATACGTTGTTTGTCCCTTTTTAATATAATACAAATGTTCCCTATTCGCTTTTTAAATTTTCTAGTACTGCATCCCACATATAACTTATCGCATATATTGCAAAGCATCCCATACACTATGTGGTCCGTATTGCAATTTATGAATTTTTGTATTGCTATACTCCTTATTCATTTAATCATAGCCCTTGAAAGTTTCCTTTTAGTAGTGTATTTGCTAACATTGCATCTGCGGCCCCCGCAAGGGAAGGAACCCCTTTTTGTAAAAAACCAGATTTTTTCGGTCTTATTATGTTGGTTATTATAATTGCTTGATGTAATCTCACCCCCTATTTGTCTGTTTCTTTGGGGACAACAGCAACTCCTTCATCTATTATTTTTGTCGCAGGATATTTAGATTTTTGTAAAATATCTTTTTTTACATTGTTAAAATTTATGTTAAAGGGTGTAAAAAACACCAATGAATTCTTAGTGAAAGTTTTATTGTACTTACACTTTTTTGTTGCAATAAATCGTCCTGCGTTTTATTCTGTATTTTTTCTAAAGTTTTATTTATTTGATATTTTTAATCCTCTCTCTTTTAGTCTTTTTATTATTTCCTGTTTCTCCATTTCAAAGTCCTCCTTTCTCGTGCATGACCTCTTAGCCCTTATGAGTTCACCCAAAGGGATGGCTTAACGTATGCCTTGAGTGGCTACTATTGGCTCTGAGCAATGTGTTGCCACTAGTGGGTTTGCGTAAAGGGAAACGTTACAACTTTGGATTTCTCATGTTCCCTTTTAGATATATGTCCAGGAATGGTTTTGCACTCTTTACTGTACGCATAGGTGAAAGTAATTAAATTGATTAAAAATTGAGGTACTCAAAAAAACTTCGGTATGGACGCTACATCGTGACCCCAAACAATCAAGAGGTCATCGATGGTCCGCCCATTACCAAAAAGTATACAGTGTGAAAAAGGATTTTCCACATTAAAAACAATCTGCTGCTCCCCACAAACTGTACAAGTTCGCTATTACTGGGAAGCCGAAGCTACCATTGGGACCCCCATCTGTTGTAAATAATAGTCACTGCCAAACTTGAAGTAATTGTGTTTCCAGAGGAAATTATATTTTTCCCAATAGGAACAGTATTAACCCCTTCATCATATTGGCTGGACTTCTTTAAGTGATATTGAATGGCTGGCAGGACAAAAGTCTTGGGGGATGTTAGAATATAAATTCACTTCATCCATAGTTAACCAAGTGTAATTTGGGGACCATGAAAAATTTTGTAATGTCTGCAGTACCATTTTTCTGTCCTTTAGATACCTCGGTGCTATCTGGACCAATGGTTGTAGGTACTTATCAATATAGCTATTAAATTTTTTTCAGTCAGACTACCATTACTGGACACTATAGGTCTTAGGCTGGGTGGAAATTGATTCTTATGCAGTTTCGGAACTCCATAGAATACTGGGATTTGTACAGGGTTCTTTTTCAAGATATTTTCTTTGTTTTTCGTTGAGTGCCCCCAACTTTACCCCTTCCTCTAATAATTTAGTGAGGTTTTATTTGGAAATTTTGTGTAGGATTTTCTTTTAGTTTCCTGTACACTGTGGTATCCTCCAATATACCCCTGCACAGATTTCCATATAATTCTGTGTCCCTCACAACAATTTTCCCCTCCTTGTCCGCTTTTTTGATGGTGTTATTAGGGTTTTCTTTTAATTCCTTTAGTGCTAGGTGTTCCTTATAACTGATGTTATGTCTTTTTCCTGTTATTTTTTGGACTTTCAACATTTTTTTGTATAAGTGTTTTTAGGTCTCTTTCCATAGTTTGCCTGAAAGGCTTCCATGGCATTGACTCGCGCCTTAGTGGGATAGAAGGTGGATTATTATAAGCTACTTCTATATCCTCTTTTTCTATTTTTTTGTTTCCTGATTGCCCCAAATCTTTTAACAACAGAAGTGCTTGTTTGTTCACCAAACAGCTTTTTCTCATATTCATTACCATATTTATCTTTTCCCTTCTATCTTTTTGTGTATTACTTTAAAAATTCTATCTCCTTTTGTTCTAAAAAATTTTTTTTACTGTGAGCGCTCTAACAAATTTATTAATATCTAACAAAGTATCGAACAATGAAAAGTCCTTGGTGGAGGTAAAATTCAGTCCCTTTTGTAGTACTTTTAGGTGTATTTCGGACAATACAAAAGGGGTAAGACATGCACCACTATCATCTCCTTGATTTTCAACGGTCCCTTCTTTTATTTTTGCCTTACTTGGCCTCTTTGTTTTTTTATGGCTGCAGCGATAATTTCCCCGGTTTTTTGGTTGTTGTTCCGTTGATTCAGTTTTTTTCCCCTTTGCTGTCTTGCTTATTTTTTTTTGTTTTGGCTTGATCGCGTTTGTGATCTTTCTGCAGACGTATGTTCAGATTCTGTTGTTCCTCCTTCCGTTTGCTCCAAGTCTGAAAAACTCACTTCTTTAAATTTCCTATAGTGTCTTCCTGGTTTTCTTAAAATGGATCTAGACTGTCGTTGTTGGGGTTCCGAGTTCCATGTGTAAACTCTATCATTAGCATAGTCCTCTAAATCTCTTTGAAATTTTTTTTTTTGTTTCCATAATGAGTTTCTCAATCTTATTGATGTTATTCGTTATATTTTCCTGTAATTTTTCATACTCAGGGTCCTCCTTGTAAGGTGTTACTTGAGCTGTGAGGGTCTCCATTGTTCCTGTATTTTTTTTTAAATTTTTTTGATTTTCATGTTCAATGATGAGTTTAATCAAATCTATGGAGCAATTTGTGAGTATCTCATTCCATTTGTCCATAAATTCTTGCGTATAGATAAAGGTGGGAATTTTCCGGACACGAAATCCTTGAGGTATTATACTTTTCTCCAGGTACATATTTAGTGTGTTTTGATCCCACCAAATCTTCATTTCCTTCGCTGTATTTTTCTCCAGTTTTTCATGAGCTGTTTAAGGTCCTCATGCTCTTTTAGTGGTGGGATCTTTATTCCCAAATTCGTTCGGGCCAATTGAAGCTGCCTATCCTTTTTAGGGATAGAGATGTATCCTTACGGCATAGACAAGATGATATTCAATGCATTTGGCGTTGATATGTTTCTTCTCCCCTCTGCACTATATATTGTTATATTGATATACAGGGACGCCTATAACGGTGCAAATATCAATTGCGGTGATAAAGTCCTTTGCAAGATATATGGACTGATTTCAGCAAGGTAAACCACACAAAGCTTGTGTGGAAAGGGTTAAGAGAAATGACGAGAAATGACGATGCACCTGATGTCAGGGAAACCAGTGTATTTAACCCGGAAATTCACAACATGTTACCATACCGTGAACAAGGGCAAAGTTTGACGCCCGAAACGCGTTGGTTTCTTTGCTTTCAACTTTTTACCTCTTCACTATTGCATTTATTATGAATAAAAAATTTGAACTTTTATACTCCATTGGCTGAAAAAGTTCCTAATTACTTCATTTTGGGTCCTGCGACTGAGGACGGAGGAACAGCCGGAAGGAAAAGAAAACCTTTTCACCAGTGACGGACCAGGTGAACGTACAATCAAGGTGAGCTAACGCCCTACAAGCTTTGTTTTGGTTTTACTTGCTGTATTCAGTCATATATCTTGCAAAAAGGGCTTTATCACCGCAATTGATATTTGCACCGTTATAGGCGTCCTGTATATCAATATTGCAATATATAGTGCAGAGGGGGGGAAGAAACATATTGATATACAGGGACGCCTATAACGGTGCAAATATCAATTGCGGTGATAAAGTCCTTTGCAAGATATATGACTGTTCCTCCGTCTTCAGTCGCAGGACCCAAAATGCAAGGAAGTAGGAACTTTTTCAGCCAATGGAGTTTTAAAAGTTCAAATCTTTATTCATAATAAATGCAAAATTGCGAGGGTAAAAAGTTGTGTAGCAAAGAAACCAAGCGTTTCGGGCGTCAAACTTTGCCCTTGTTCACGGTATGGTAACATGTTGTGAATGTCCGGGTTAAATACACTGGTTTCCCTGACGTCAGGTGCATCGTCATTTCTCGTCATTTCTCTTAACCCTTTCCACACAAGCTTTGTGTGGTTTTACTTGCTGTATTTAGTCATATATCTTGCAAAGGACTTTATCACCGCAATTGATATTTGCACCGTTATAGGCGTCCCTGTTATATCAATATTGCAATATATAGTGCAGAGGGGAGAAGAAACTATCAACGCCAAATGCATTTAATATCATCTTGTCTATGCCATAAGGATACATCTCTATCTCCTAAAATGGATAGGCAGCTTAAATTGGCCGAAGTTATTTGGGAATAAAGATCCCCACCTACTAAAGGCATGAGGACCTTAAACAGCTCATGAGAAAACTGGAGAAAATACAGCTGAAGGAAATGAAGATTTGGGGGACAAAACAACCTATTTAAAATATGTACTGGAAAAAAGTATAATACCCAAGGAATTCGTGTCCGGAAAATTCCCACCTTTATCATACGCAAAATTATGGACAAATGGATGAGATACTCACAATGCTCCTGATTTTATTAAATATCATTGACATGAAAATCAAAAATTAAAGAAATACGGAAAGATGGAGACCTCACAGCTAAGTAACACCTTACAGGAGGACCGAGTATGAAAAATTACAGGAAAATATAACGAATAACATCAACAAAATTGAGAAACTCATTAGGAAACAAAAAAACAAAAAATATCAAAAAGATTTAGAGGGACTATGCAATGAAGGGGTTTATACATGGAATTCAGAATCTCAACAACGACAGTCTAGATCCATTTTAAGAACACCAAGAAGACGCTATAGGAAATTTAAAGAAGTGAGTTTCTCAGACCTGGAACAAACGGAAGGAGGGACAACTGAATCTGAACATACGTCTGCAGAAAGATCACAAACGCGATCAAGCCAAAACAAAAAACAACAAGCAAGACAGCAAAAGGAAAGAAAAATGAATCAATGGAACAACAAGCAAAAAACGGGGAAAGTATAGCTGCAGCCATAAAAAAACAAAGAGGACAAGTAAGGAAAAAGTAAAAGAAGGGACCGTTGAAAATCGAGGAGAGGTTAGTGTTGTATGGTCTTACCCTTTTGTATTGTCCGAAATACACCTAAAAGTACTACAAAAGGGACTGAACTTTACCCCCACCAAGGACTTTTCATTGTTCGATACTTTGTTAGATATTAATAAATTTGTTAGAGCGCTCACAGTAAAAAAATATTTTTTAGAACAAAAGGAGATAGAATATGAAAGTAATACACAAAAAGATAGAAGGGAAATGATAAATATGGATAACGAATTTGAGAAAATGCTGTTTGATGAACAACAAACACTCTTGTTATTAAAAGATTGGGACAATCAGGAAACAGATAATAAAATAGAAAAAGAGGATATAGAAGTAGCTTATAATAATCCCACCTTCTATCCCATAAGGCGCGAGTCAATGCCCTGGAAAACCTTTCAGGCAACTATGGAAAGAGACCTAAAAACACTTATACAAAAAAATGTTTGAAAGTCCAAAAATAACAGGAAAAGACATAACATCAGTTTATAGAACACCTAGCACTAAAGGAATTAAAAAGAAAACCCTAACATCACCATCAAAAAAGCGGACAAGGGGGGGAACATTGTTTTGATGGACACAGAATTTTATGGAAAAACTGTGCAGGGTTATATTGGAGGATACCACAGTGTACAGGAAATTAAAAGAAAATCCTACACAAAATTTCCAAAAAAACTCACTAAATTATTAGAGGAAGGGATAAAGTTGGGGGCACTCAACGAAAAACAAAGAAAATAATCTTGAAAAAGAACATGTACAAATCCCAGTATTCTATGGAGTTCCGAAACTGCATTTAAAAATCAATTTCCACCCAGCCCAAGACCTATAGTGTCCAGTAATGGTAGCCTGACTGAAAAATTGAATAGCTATATTGATAAGTACCTACAACATTGGTCCAGATAGCACCGGGGTATCTAAAGGCAGTAAATGGTACTGCAGACATTACAAATTTTACATGGTCCTCAAATTACACTTGGGTTAACTATGGATGTAGTGAATTTATATTCTAACATCCTCAAGACTTAGTCCTGCCAGCCATTCAATATCACTTAAAGAAGTCCCAGCCCAAAATTGATGAAGGGTTTTAAAACTGTTCCTATTGGAAGGTATAGATTTTTCCCCTGGAAACACAATTACTTCAAGTTTGGCAGTGACTATTATTTACAACATGGGGGTCCCAATGTGAGCTTCGTCTTCCCCAGTAATAGCGAACTTGTACATGTCGTGGTGGGAGCAGCAGATTGTTTTTAATGTGGAAAATCCTTTTTCACACTGTATACTTTGGTATGGACGCTACATCGATGACCTCTTGATTGTTTGGGGGCACGATGTAGGTCCATACCGAAGTTTGTTGAGTACCCCAAATTTTAATCAATTTTTAAATTTTCGTTTCACCTATGCGTACAGTAAAGAGGCAACACCATTTCCCGGACATTATCTAAAAGGGAACATAGAGAAATCCAAAGTTGTAACGTCCCTTTTTCCGCAAAAACCCCCTAGTGGCAAACATAGCTCAAAAGCCAATAGTAGCCACTCAAAGGGATACGTTGAATGCCATTCCCTTTGGGTGAACTCATAAGGGCTAAGAGGTCATGCACGAGGGAAAAGGAGGACTTTGAAATGGAGAAACAGGAAATTTTAAAAAAGACTAAAAGAGAGAGGATATAAACAATATCAAATAAATAAAGCTTTGGAAAAAATACAGAATAAAACGCAACAAAAAAAGTGTAAGTACAATAAAACTTTCACTAAGAATTCATTGGTGTTTTTTACACCATTTAACATAAATTTCAACAATGTAAAAAGATATTTTACAAAAATTTTAAATATCCCGCGACAAAAATAATAGATGAAGGAAGTTGCTGTTGTCCCCAAAAGAAACAGGACAATAGGGGATGAGATTACATCAGCAATTATAATAACCAACATAATAAGACCGAAAAAATCTGGTTTTCACAAAAAGGTTCCTTCCCTTGCGGGGGCCGCAGATGCAATGTATGCAAATACACTACTAAAAGGAATACTTTCAATGGCTATGATGAAATGAATAAGGAGTATAGCATACAAAAATTCATAAATTGCAATACGGACCAATAGTGTATGGATGCTTTGCAATATATGCGATAAGTTATATGTGGGAGCGTACTAGAAAATTTAAAAAAGCGATAAACGGAACATTTGTATAATATTAAAAAGGGACAAACAACGTATTCAGGCATAAGCAAAGAAATTTCATTGAAGAACTTTCAGGGACATACGAGGTTTATCTTGCTTCGAATAGAAAAGGTTGAACGGCCAGTGAGAGGGGGAGACTGGCAGCACAAAGTGCGCTTGCGAGAAGCATACTGGATTCTGCGTTTTCAGACAGAATGCCGACGGGTCTCAACTCCCGTAATGACCTGACATATATATATTAAAGAAGCCTTAACATCTATGCCCCTAGCCAAAGAATATGCTAACAAAGGTGCATTTGATGCTACATATGTTAAAGTAGCAGGTTTTTATATTATAGTATCGTGTGTGTTTTTAATGGAAAAGGAAAGGGTTTAAAAGAAAAAGACGATGCACCTGAAGTCAAGGAAACCAGTGTATTTAACCGGAAATTCACAACAAAGTTACCATACCGTGAACAGGGCAAAGTTTGACGCCCGAAACGCGTTGGTTCTTTGCTAACAACTTTTTACCCCCTGCACTAAATTCATTTATTTGAATTAAAGATTTGAACTTTTATACTCCATTGGCTGAAAAAGTTCCTACTTACTTGCATTTTGGGTCCTGCGACTGAGGACGGAGGAACAGCCGGAAAGGAAAAGAAACCTTACACAGAGACGGACCAGGTGAACGCTACAATCAAGGTGAGCTAACGCCCTACAAGCTTTGTGTGGTTTTACTTGCTATATTGAGTTGTTCATTTTTTTTTGTTATGGAGCTACAAGTGATTTTATCACCTTCTGTGCTCTCTCTGGTTACCCAAGTGACCGACCTGTGTACTCTTTATCCCATGCTGTTTGTTATATCTGAAGCAGTGAGTGAGGTCATCCCACAGGTTGTGGCCAACAGTGTTAAAGCTTGTGTGTTATCTGATCTTTCAGACAAAAGACAGTAATTACTATTTACATTAGCTCAGAAGCTTCTCTGGACCTCAGAGACCTCATTTAATCTAGACTAAAACAGAGAAGTCGGAATAAACAGACATCATATGCTAATTACAGACAGCTTGACCAGGAAGTGACAGAGCCAAGAAGCATTATTTCATTCATGCATCCTATGAAACTTTGAGATAAGACAACCCCTTTAAGGGATGAGAACTGGAAATTTTAAACTTTCATTTTTAAGAGCCACTCTAATGTATAGGTATTATTCGGTAACTGTATGACTGTTATTTAGGGGGATTACACTATAATAGAAATCAAATTTGTCAGTGCTGATTTTCATTGTACAGTGACTGCTGTGATGATGGACAGGATCTACGTGGAATACATTGTAAAATTAGTGACAGGAACATACATTTTTCCTCTGTAACAATACATGTCACAGTTCACAATGTGGCATGAAAAATGTTGTGTGAACCCAGCCCTGCTGAGCAAAACTTAAGACAAAAGGCCCGGACCCCAGATGTTTTAGGACCCTAGCAAGGCCCCTGGTATGCAGTAAGTTCCTAAACACCTTACAGTGGCCACTACATATAACACATTGTATCTTACAATCTAATCTTTGCAGTACCTGAAGGTCAGTATTAGAAAAATACAATTTATTCTGAAAAGAAGATGTCACACGATCCCATTTAATATATGCAGATGTCAAATATTATTTAATGGATATTTGGTCTGATACCAGTATGCAGCCAGTCACATTGAACATGGCTATTGGATATTTAGTGTAGGGGTGTTAGACCAAATTTTGTAATGAAAACAACCATAAGTATGCTGGGTAAAAGAGTGAAACAGTTGGCTTTCAGCTTCTGTCTCTCTTTGGCAGGTTCCGCCTGCATATAATGCCAGCAATGTTCTGTGTGCTTTAGCTTCCTGGCTGGTGTTGTGTAGTACATGTTACGAAAAAGGACATTATATTGTACATTTGAAAAGCATGTTGTTGTGTTCTAGCATTGAATTATGTAATATTCTTTGGACTTACCTTGTAACATTTGAATTGTACATTCTGGGCTTACATCATATAAACAGGAATTTTTAGTAAATATTCTGTGTAGAAGAAGCACAGAGTTCCACTACACTTGAGTTACAATCATTTTAATAAAATGATTCCATAGAGAAAATAACCAGTACATTGCCATAAACCAGCTGCCTACAGGGCATGTAATGTCACAATGGATTTAAGTGGCAGGTTGGCCTTCATGTTCCGCTGAAGTGTAACCAATAAAACATTATTACGAGACCTGAGACAGAGCAAAGTCAAGTAAAAAAAAAAAACTATTTGGTGATCGCAATTTCTTTCTCACTGAATTCAGTGCTTGGGTAAAGGCCTTGTAAATGGGGATTTTAAAATATATCCATATTTATTATTGGCAAATGCACTAGAACTCTGGCGCAATTTGCATCAAATTACTGGCAGAGACTCGCAAGACAATGAGGACCACTGATGTGAGTTGCAAGCTTGCCTATTTTGTCCAAAATATCAACTAACATCTCATGTTTAGTATATTTTCAGTGTGCATTTCTGCCTTGTAATACTGGGGAGCAGAGGGGGTCAGTATTTTGTTTTAGGCCCTTGGAGTATGCTGGGCAATCCACTCAATGTGATCAATTGGTTGTAAGCCAGCATAGTGTATGACACTAATCATATAAGTAACACTCTTTATAAGCCTTATCCATGTGCAATTGTAATCCTGGCAAAAGAACACGGTTGGAGGTCTTTTGAAGTCTTAAGGCTTCTATAGTGTGGTGATGTCACCCTTAGCTCTCACAGGTCAGTGAAGGCACAAGCGCTACCGGCAGGGGCGTTGCTAGGGTCCTAAAACATCTGGGGCCCGGCCCCTTGTGTCCAGTTTTGCTCAGTAGGGCTGGGTTCTCACAACATTTTTCATGCCACATTGTGAACTGCAGTATGTATTTTTACAGAGAAAAAACTTATGTTCTTGCCACTAATTTTATGCGTATTTCACATAGATCCTGTCCATCACCTCAGCAGTCACTGTACAATGGAAAACATCACTGACTAGACTAGTGGATCCACTGGACCACCACAAGCGATGCTATAAGCCACGCCAGGGAGCGGAATCTAAGCAGGTCCCGGGATTCACCAGAGTCCACCGCAAAGCGGGATGGACTTGCCACGGCGGGAGTCTACGAGGTCGCTACCCCTGATATGACTTGCTTGCGGTGGCAGCTGAGGTGATGCGTGGTACAGAATCGTAAGGTGAGACGTAGTCGGGGACAGGCGGCAATGGTTCGTGGTCGAGGGACGTAAGCAAAATGGTACAGTAAATTGTAAAACAGAAGACTTGGGAACTCTTTACAATAGGCTAAATGGCACTAAAGATCCGGCAAGCGGATCAGGAAGGGGCAGACTTAAATAGGGACAGCACCGGCAATGGCCAATTACCGGTGCACTGGACTTTAAATATAACAGTGCTGGCGCGCATGCGTCCTAGGGTGCGGGGATGCGCGCACTGGGAGGGAGGAGCTTCGGCAGGAGCGCGGCTGGGTAAGTAGGCAGGGGACTGGTCCGGGGAATGCGGGTCGCGGCGCCGCTCACAGAAGGGACACAGGTGTGCCTGATACCCGGGGTGAGGGTCGCAGGGGCACCCATGACAGTACCCCCCCTTCGGCCTCCCCCTTTTTCTGGCCTGAAGGAATCTCCGGATAACATTACAGTCCAGTATATTGTCTTCTGGTTCCTAGGACCTCGATTCAGGCCCGAACCCCTTCTAGTCAATGAGGAAGAGACGCTTCCCTCTGACCATCTTCATATCCAGAATCTCTTTTATAGTAAAGACGGTGGCATCAACCTCAGGAGTAGGGGGAGCGACTTCCCGAGAGAAACGATTAAGGATGACAGGCTTCAGAAGAGAGACATGGAAGGAGTTCGGGACCCGCATAGTGGGAGGGAGACAGAGCTTATATGCCACTGGTTTGATGCGCTTCAGCACCTCGAACGGTCCCAAGAAACGAGGACCAAGCTTATAGCTGGGAATCTTGAGACGAATATACCTAGCTGACAACCACACTTTGTCACCACGAGTGAAGGTTGGAGAAGGTCTTCGTCTTTTGTCAGCTTGTATCTTAGTACGAGCGGAAGCCCGGAGTAGAGATTGGTGTGTCTGATCCCAGAAGTCCGTTAGGTCCCGTACCAACTCCTCCACGGCTGGGACCTCGGCCAGTCCGTAGACAATAAAAAAGGGAGTGGCACTGGCAGATTCCGAGTCTAAGGAGTTGTAGGAGAACTCAGCCCACAGTAACAAGTTAAACCAATTGTCCTGACGCGCAGAGACGAAGTGGCGCAGATAGCAGCCCAGAATCTGATTAACCCTTTCCACTTGACCATTAGACTGAGGATGGTAGGCCGAAGAGAAGTCCAGTTTCACTTGGAGTTGGCCACATAGGGAGCGCCAGAACCTTGAAACAAATTGGACCCCCCAATTCGAAACAATGTGCTGGGGAAGTCCATGTAGCCGGAAGATTTGTTGAAAAAATATGCTGGCGAGACGGGGAGCGGAGGGTAGGCCTGGCAGAGGAATAAAGTGAGACATTTTGGAGAACCGATCCGTGACCACCCAGATGATGGTATTGCCAGAGGAAGGAGGGAGATCAGTAATAAAGTCCATAGCCACATGGGCCCAAGGACAGCTGGGAATAGGCAGTGGCTGAAGCAGACCTGCCGGCTTGAGACGAGACGACTTGTTTCGGGCACAGGAAGTGCAAGATTTCACGAACTCACGAACATCTTTGACCAGGCCAGGCCGCCAATAAAATCGTGAGATAAGAGAGCAGGATTTCAGCACCCCTGGGTGCCCAGCCACACGAGAGCAATGACCCCAAGACAGTATCTTCTTCCGTAGAGCCGGACGTACATATGTCTTGCCGGGTGGAATTCGTTGCAGGTCTACGGGCGCAGCAGAGATCAGCCATTCTGGAGGAATGATGTGCCGTGGGACAGGTTCGTCCCCAATGACGTCAGAGGCACGGGAGAGATCGTTGGCCTTGACATTCTTCTCCGCAGGGTGGAAAGGAATTAGAAAATTGAACCAGGAAAAGAAGAGGGACCATCGAGCTTGGCGCAGATTTAGTCGTTGGGTTGTCTGGAGATAAAGGAGGTTCTTGTGGTCAGTGTAGATATTGACCAGGTGATGAGCTCCCTCCAGGAGATAGCGCCATTCCTCCAAGACCAGCTTGATGGCCAGTACGTCCCGGTCCCCAGTGGAGTAGTTTATTTCTGCGTCAGAAAAGGTTTTGGAGAAAAACCCGCACATGAGGGTCTTGCCTTTGGGCCCTTTCTGGGTAAGTACAGCCCCGGCCCCCACCGAGGAGACGTCGACCTCTAGAAGAAATGTTTTCTCCGTATCTGGCCAGGAGAGTATAGGTGCAGAAGCGAAAGCGGACTTCAACTAAGAAAATGTTTCCTCTGCCGCTGGCGGCCAGAGCTTTGGATTACTATTCTTCTTAGTTAGTGCCACTATAGGCGACACCAGTGAGGATAAATGCGGTATGAACTGCCTATAGTAATTGGAAAAACCCAAAAACCTCTGTATGGCTCGGTGACCCATAGGTCGTGGCCACTGCAGAACGGCCGACAATTTAGTGGGGTCCATATGAAGGCCTTTGTCGGAGATAATGTAGCCGAGGAATGGAAGACTCTTCTGATGGAACAGGCACTTTTCGAGCTTGGCATAGAGGCGGTTAGCCCTTAAACGTCTGAGGACCTGCCGCACATGGACTTGATGGGATTCTAGATTGGCAGAGAACACCAGAATATCATCCAGATAGACGACAACACACGTGTACAGGAGATCTCTGAATATGTCATTGACAAACTCTTGGAAGGCCATGACAAGATACTCGAAGTGCCCGTCGCGGGTGTTGAAAGCTGTCTTCCATTCGTTGCCCTCATGAATCTGGATGAGGTTGTAAGCCCCACGCAGGTCCAATTTAGAGAATATCTTGGCTCCCCAGAGCTGGTCAAAGAGTTCAGTGATCAAGGGTCAATGGGTACCGGTTCTTGATGGTAATTTTATTGAGTCCTCGGTAATCAATGCATGGATGTAGGGAACCATCTTTCTTCTCAACAAAAAAGAACCCGGCCCTAGTTGGAGAGGAGGACTTGCGAATGAATCCCTTCTGGATATTTTCTTTAATGTAGGCAGACATAGCCTGGGTCTCTGGTACCGACAGTGGGTAAACCCTGCCCCGAAGAGGAGATGTACTGGGCAAGAGGTAAATGGGGCAATCATAGGGGTGATGAGGAGGCAGTGTCTCAGCTTTCTTCTCGGAAAAGACGTCCGCAAATTCTTGGTATGAAGCGGGGAGGCCCACCAAAGGCTTAGACGATACTGGAGGAGAAGCGGAAAGCACCGGGCGTGGTGCCACCAAACAGCGAGAATGACACTCTTGCCCCCAACTCAAGAATTCACTCGTCTGCCAGTCGAGCACGGGAGCATGGCGCTGCAGCCACGGAAGACCCAGGAGAATAGACTTCCGCCACAGACATGTCTGCCCCTCACCTCCTGTCTCTTTCCCCCTCCTTGTAGATTGTAAGCCCTCACGGGTAGGGTCCTCTCTCCCTCTGTCGTGCCAATTGTCATTATCCCTTATCACTGTACTCGTTTGACTTATGTAATGTATGTAACCCCCTCGAATGTACAGCGCCCTGGAATCAATGGCGCTTTAAAATAAATAATAATAATAATAATAATAGACAATGAAGATCGGGTTAGCACATAAAACGCAAGTCTCTCCTTATGTAGCGCCCCCACTTGAAGGAACAGGGGTTCGGTACAGAGGAGATGACTAAGGGTTTCTCCAGGCGGACCACTGGGAGGTTGTGCTGGGACACCAAAGCAGCATCTAAGAAATTTCCGGCAGACCTGGAGTCCAAGAAAACTGAAGCTTGAAACCGGATACCTGACCCAGACCTGAGTAGAAAGAGCATAGTTAAACGAAGAGAGGCCTTGCTCTCACCTAGGGATGCCTCTCCCACGTTCCCTAGGTGCGTGAGTTTCCCGGACGCTGAAGACGGAGTGGGCAGGACCCGCGTAAATGTTCCGGGCTGGCACAATAGAGGCAAAGGTTCTCCTCACGTCTTCGGGATAGCTCCTGTGAGGATAGGTGGGCTCTATCCACTTGCATGGTCTACTCGGTAGCTGGTGTGAGGGTCGCAGGGGCACCCGTGGCAGTGCTGCAATAGGGGATGGGGAGTTCCTTTATAGGCCCGTATTAGGTAGGTTTATGGACCCCCTCCTGGTACGTATACAGGTTATATGTTCCCCAGTTGGTATATAGATAATAGGGCCCCACAGTCTGTACATAGGTAATAGGGTCCCCCAGTAGGTATATAGGTAATAGGGTTCAAAGTATATAGTTAGGCAGATAATATGTCCCCCAGTATAAAGATAGGCAGGTAATATGCCCCCCAATATATAGATAGGTAGGTAATATGGCCCTCAGTATATAGATAGGCAAGTAATATGACCCCAGTATATAGATAGGCAGGTAATATGGCCCTCAGTATATAGCTAGGAAGGTAATATGGCCCCCAGTATACATAGGCAAGAAATATGGCCCCCAGTATATAGCTAGGCAGGTAATATGGCCCCCAGTACATAACTTGCCAGGTAATATGGCCCCTAATATATAGCTAGGCAGGTAATATGGCCCCCAGTATACATAGATGGGTAATATGGCCCCTGCATACAGAGAGGCCGGGAAGATGACCCCCAATATATAGCTAGGCAGGTAATATGGCCCCCAGAATATAGCTAGGTAGGTAATATGGCACCCACTATATAGCTAGGCAGGTAATATGCCCCCCAGTACACATCTAGCCAGGTAATATGGCCCCCAGAATATAGCTAGGCAGGTAATATGACCCCCAGTTTATAGCTAGCGACGCCCCTGGCTGCCGGCCGGAGTAGTCGAACAGACATTCACTGACTAAATGTAGGAGAGTGATCCTTTAGCACATTGTTGGCAGCTAGAGATCGTAACCACATAAATACGGAGTGGTTTGTGATGCTGTACGTCCTGACATTTATTGGGCTTGTGTAATTTATGGCACTCTTTCTTAAGCAGAGATAAGTCCACCATAGTTTTTGAGCTGTGACTTTGGATACTTATCATATCTGAGGAATTTGCTATATGTGTTTCTCTGCCTAGACAAGTCCATTTGAGTTTACTGTGATTTATATTGGAACTTTTTTTGTGACTCATATTGAAGTTCTTTATGATCTGTTTTGGCAATAAAGTTTGCTGTGGCCTATTCTAGCTATAAGTATTGTTATAATAACATTTGGACATGGATAGATCATTAAGGTTCTAAATGAGCATGGTGATGTCATATTAGATTTATATACATCTTTACATCTGTAAGAGTACTAGCAGAAATTCCCTTTACATCCTGCTGCCGCAACTAACATGGGTGCTGGTATTTCGTATATATATATATATATATATATATATATATATATATTATATATATATATATAGTGAGACAGTGACAGGCGGCATTATTGAGGGGAGATATATTTCTCCTAGAACTAGAATGCTGTCCTATGCGGCCTTGGGGAGTATGTGGAGCAATGCCTGTCACCGAGAAGCCTGGTCTCGGTGAAGGGAAGCCGACAGTTTGTGTGTCAGTAACAATATGTTACTGACATGTTTTGTATAAGCGGTTCCAATCCGCTTTTGGTCTGGGTCGGCTTCTCCTGGAGTGGTCAAAGAGCAGGGGTGGGGTGCCACTCCCACGCACCAGGTGAGGCTGGTGTCCAGCCTATAAAGCCTGGACCTGAAAGGTGACCAGTGTTTTGTTGTATACCCCCTGTGTCTCAGAGGATAGACCGTCTGTGAAAGAAACCTGTGTAAGTGCTCAAGCTGTGTCAAGTACTAGTCAGGGAATCCTTTGTGTCTAGTAAGAGCTCTCCCCGAGCGGGACTTTATTTTCTGTTTTGCCTGAATTTTAAAGGTTGTTTAATTTTCGTTTTGCTGCAGTAAACCCAGGCAACGCCTGGACTTGAACTGTAAGTTGTGTCCCTGTCTCTGTCCGCTGAAGCCCTTGCTGCCTATCTGTTGCTGGCCCCCTCACATATGGTGTTTCGGATGCGGGCAACGGACGCAAAAGAGACATACACATGTTTAACAGACGTTTGCTGAATTCCCATGTCCTGGGTCAAATCTGCAGCAGTGTCTAAACCAGAGACTGAAAAACATGGGGGAACTGCTCAAACAGTTAATCGAGACCAACTTCAGCCTCCAACTGATGACTGCAAACCAGCAGAAAGTGCACGAGGAGGCCATGCGAGCTCAGGCTGAAACAAAAGCCTTGCTGATAGAGGCTAATCGTCTCGCATTGCAGGAGCAGCAGCACATTAACAGGCAGTTGCGGAGCAATTTCCAAGCTATGGCCCAAAGTTGAAAGAGGACGTCAGGCTCCCTTCCCGCCACCCGGTGCTGCTGTACGACGTCCCTGCGAAGATGACGCCCACGGACACATGAGGCTATCTTGCCGTCTTTTCAAAGGGTGGCCAGAGCGTGAGAGTCTACCTGCGCCCCACTGGCTGAGGTGTTGGCGCCTTTTCCTTGACTGGGGAGCCACAGAAGGCATATTTCGACCTCAGTGAGCAGGATGCAAAGGACTATACCAAATTAAAGGCTGAGATCCTGGCTCGGCTGGGGGTAAACACGCGCTCGGCGTGTTCACAACTGGACTTTCTCGGACCATCTGCCAGCCCAGTCTCAGATGTACGACCTGGTTCACCTGGTGAACAAGTGGCTACAGCCGGAGGAGACGACGCCTGCGCGGTTTGGTTGGAACTGGTCGTACTGGACAAGTTCATGCGTCGCTGCTCCCAAAGAGATCCAGCGCTGGGTAGAAAAGGGGACCCTACAGATGCCGAACACCTCGTCACCCTGGTCGAGAGGTATAAAGCCACTGAGGATTTGCTACAAGCCGGGCCTTCCGGACGCTCCAACCCTGGGAACAGAAAAACCGTCGGGGATGTCTGGTAAGGCTGCCCCCATATCAGAAGGGGTGAGAAGGTCCCAAGGGGAGGTGGCTCAGAGGGGGATCCTATGGAGGAGAGGAAATGCCCCAAATGGAAAGTCCATGCAAGGGCAGAGCCCGTGGGGGCCGGGGCCGCATGTTGTGTTCGCGGTGTAGTGGTTTTGGCCATGTTGCTGCAAACTTTTCCCTTACCCTGGAACCCATGGACTGTGATACGGCTAGACGGGGGTTCTTTATTTGCCCGCCAGTATGCTCTGCAGAGACTGTATTGGAGACTGAATCACCAAACTTCTGTCAAATAAAGGTAAATTTGACTTCCAGTGACAGCCCTATTGGCCCTCCGGAAGTCTAGTAACTCTGGTGCATGCCAGCCTTGATCAACCCTACATCCATCACGGGAGGGGCCCTATTGGGGTCCCTGGTTGCGTCCACGGGGACACCAAAGGGGTACCCTACCCCCTAGTGAAAATAAGACTACTTGCGGACTTAACCTCTCATGAAGTGGGTGTATTTTTGGTCTCTCATGCACAACGGTGATTCTGGGAGAGACTTTCCCTTTAATTCTGGGACTTGTGGCAAAAATGTGTACCATTGTGGCTGTAAAGTTAATAGTAAGGTTCAGGTATTTTCATGTTGATCCAGAGCCTTTTGACAGTGAGGTACGCTCCTGCAGTAGGGTTGGAACCACAGGGGGTTGTGATAGTTTTCCCCTAGCAGTTCTGGCTGGTGAGACTGAGGAGCAGGAGGAAGTGGCTGCTATGCCTGATTTAGGGTCTCGCGGGATAACTTTGGTACAGCTCATCTTCGAAAACCCCACCTTGGCAAAAGCTAGGGAAAATGTTAAGGTGGTGAAGGGAAGAGCCTCAATACCCAGGGGCTGATACGGTGTATCCGTATATGGCAGTCACTCACAACCTATTGTACCAGATTGATAAAATTCAGGGGGAGGTGGTGAAGCAACTGGTGGTACCCCAGCCCTATTGGAGACTGGTCTTAGACCTTGCCCATAAAGACGTGTTGGGAGGGCATTTTAGGCACTAAAAAAAACAGAGAGCGCATTGTTCAGAGGTTTTTCTGGCCAGGGGTGTATACTGATGTGAAGCGGTACTGTGAGTCCTGCCCAGAGTGTCAAGTGTCAGCTCTGATGCCCCATTTCCAGAGCCACCTGGTGCCCCTATCCATCATAGAAGTATCCTTTGAGAGGATTGAGATGGACTTAGTGGGCCCTCTAATAAAGTCTGCGTGTGACCATCAGTATATACTGGTGGCAGTAGATACGGGACCGTACCCGGAGGCTGTGCCCTTGCGGAACACCTCCTCTAAAAATATTGCGAAGGAGCTGTTCCATATGTTTTCTCGTACAGGGATCCCAAAAGAGATCCTCACAGACCAAGGAACTCCCTTCATGTCCAGGGTCATGAAGGAGTTATGCAAGTTATTGAGCATTAAACATTTGCACATCCGTATACCGCCCAAAAACGGATGGTCTTGTTGAACGATTTAACAAAACGCTCAAAAGTATGCTGAAGAAGGTGGTCATAAGGATGGAAGGCTGGGGGCTGTCTGCTGCCATATTTGTTGTTCTCAGTCCGGGAAGTTCCTCAGTCTCAACAGGATTCTCCCCTTTTGAAATTAGTCTATGGTAGCGTCCACAGGGAAATTCTGGATATAGCCCAAAGGGGAACCTGGGGCAAGAGGTCACCAAACCCAAAAGGAGTGTAATCGAACATATCTTCCTAATTTCAGGACCAAATCGCAGTGGTTTTGCCATCGTTAGGAACATTTAGAACCGGCCCAAGAGGCCCCGGCCGGGTATTATAACAGATCGGCCCAAAGTGAGGAGCTTTAACCCCGGGGGTTTGGGTGCTAGTGCCGTGCCCACCTTAGAGAGCAAGTTCTTGGCAAAGTGGCCCAAAGGGGCCCTATGAAGTTGTGGAAAAAGTGGGGGAAGTGAATTACAAAGTGTACCAGCCCGGTAGACGTAAGCCAGAGCAGGTGTATCATGTTAATTTACTTAAGCCTTGGAAGGACAGGGAGACCCTGGTGGCAAAGAGGGACCCCCAGAGTGTGGTTCCAGAGGTTTCGTGTATCAGGGTCCCTGTCAAAGTCTCAGAAGCAGGGGACAACTGGAATTCATACAGAAAAACAAGGATGTGTTTCTTGAGGTACCAGGAGGACTAATTTCATAAAACATGACATTGTCACTGACCCGGAGTTAAGATTCATTTGAAACCTTACCGGGTTCCAGAGGCTCATAGAAGGTCCCTATCTGAGGAGGTCAAGAAGATGTTAGGAAACCTCGGGGTGAGGGGAAAGAGTCACGAAGTGAGTGGTCCCAGCCCCCTTGTGCTCATCCCAAAAACCCGGGCGGCTCATTACACTTCTGTGATGATTTCCGGAAGCTTAATGAAGTCCCCAAGGTTCGTTTCCGTAAACCCAATGCCCAGGTCGTCGAGCTAATTGAGAGGTTTGGGTCATGCAAAATATTTTTCTACCCTTGACCTCCTAAAGGCTACTGGCAAGTTCACCCTTACCAATCAAGCCAAAGAGATGACGGCTTTTTGACTACACCAGACGGGCTCTTCCCGTAACGTCTGCCTGCCTTTCGGTTTGCATGGGGCCCCGGCCACCTTCCAAAGGTTAATGGATGTCATCCTCAAGGCCCCATCGTCGATATGCTTCGGCATTTTCTGGTCGACATCATAATCTTTAACGAGGACTGGGACAGCCTCCTGCCAAAGGTAAGGCCGGGGCTTAATTCCCTTATGGGGAGGCCGGGCCGAAACCTAAAAACAGGACAAACCCAAACCTAAAATAGGTGTGTTATAAAAACCTCAGATTAATTAAGGTGGAGGCGAATACAGGGCTGGCCATAACCACAACCAAAAGGCAGGTGAGGGCCTTTTAGGTATCGTGGGTTACTATTGTAGGTTCATCCCCTAACTTTGCCAGTATAGCAGCCCCCGATAACTGACCTAACAAAAAAACAGTAAGTCAAATCCCTGGGTCATTTGGGAAAAACCCGGAGGCAGAAAGAGGACATTCCAAGTGTTGAAAATGGGCCCTTTGTAAAAGACCAGTACCGATCACCCCCAATTTTAAAAAGGGCTTTATTGTACAGACGGATGCGTCGGATGTGGGACTGGGTGCAGTGCTTTCCCAGGAGGTAAACGGAGAAGAGCATCCGGTCACGTACTTAAGTAGGAAGCTCACTCCCGCAGAGAGGAAGTCCAGTATTGTGGTGCGAGAGTGTTTGACCATCAAGTGGGTCCTTGAGTCCCTTAAGTATTACCTACTAACTTCAGGTTAGTCACAGACCACGCACCGCTAACCTGGATGTTCCAAGCAAAGGAGAGAAATCCAGGGGCAACCAGATGGTTCCCGACACTGAAAAAATTACAGTTTTTCTGTAGAACATAGGGCAGGAAGACTGCAGGGCAATGCTGACGCAATGGTCAAGGACACACTGTCTGGTAGCTAAAAGTGGGCCGACCCCACAGGTTCGAACAGAAGGGGAGGTTTTGTAGAGACAGTGACAGGGGGCATTATTGATGGTAGATATATTTCTAGAATGCTCTCCTATGCGGCCTTGGGATTATGTGGAGCAATGCGTTGTCACCGAAAGTCTGGTTTTCGGTGAAGGGAAGCCGACAGTTTGTGTGTCATTAACAATATGTTACTGACATGTTTGTAAATAAGCGGTTCCCAATCCGCTTTTTGGTTTGGTCGGCTTTTCCTGGAGTGGTCAAAGGCAGGGTGGGTGGCCACTTCCCACGCAACCAGGTGAAGATGGTTTTTCGGCCTAATAAAGCCTTGACCTGCAGGCCCTGACCAGTGTCCCGGTATACTCTGTGTCCCCAAAAGGATAGACCGTCTGTGAAGAAACCTGCTGTAAGTGCTCAAGCTGTGTCAAGTACTAGTCAGGGCTGAACTAGCCGAGCAGGACTTTATTTTCTGTTTGCCTGAAGTTAAGGCTTGTTTGATTTCCATTTTGCTGCAATAAACCCAGGCAAAGCCTGGACTTGAACTGTAAGTTGTGTCCCTTTTCTCGTCCGCTGAAGCCCTTGCTGCCTACCTGTTGCTGGTCCCCCTCACAATATATATATATATATATATATATATACTTCAATTGTAATACTAGCAATCACCCATCTCATGGATAGTAGGTATGCGAGTGGTTGTTTGTCAGTATGCTTGCATTTGGGCAATCTCCCGTGCATGGTGCTATGGCTTTCCTGTATACTGGTGTAAACTGGTACTTATCCAATGTGCAGGGATTTTTTATGGGGCGGTTGTCCCCTAATTAATAGGAGTGTGTACAATTTTTTAGCAGTAATCTGCACTTGTGTAACCTTTCCCAGGTAGCACTGAGGTTTCTATTGCCTTCTAGTGGGAATATTGTTTGTCTAGTCATTGAGCTGTAATTATGGCCTTGAGTTTGTGTTTTTATATTAGTAATGTCCAATTTTTCTGTGATTTTTTTCACATTGATTATGTGCTTAGACAGTTTTAAAAAAATGTGCCACACAGGGACGTAGCTATAGGGGGTGTAGAGGTAGCAGTCGCTACCGGGCCCTAGATTCTTTGGGGGCCCAAAGAGCCCTCTATATCATAGGAAAGCACCAGTATTATAAGTGGTACATGGTTAGGTGGGGCCCCCCCCCCATAGATTTTGCACTAGGGCCCAAGAGCTGTATGTTACGCCTCTGGTGCCACAATTTTAACATAAAGTAAACCAGCTCATACAAAGTGTAAAGTTAGACTAGACAGTTCTAACATGCACAAGATTTTTGAACACTATGATAGATGTGATGCATTGTAAGGCTATGTTCACACGGCTGAACTGCGGGACGTAATTACGCCCCGCAATTACGCCGTGTGGCCGGGGGCGGGGCGGGAGCGGGGGAGTAATTCACATGTCAATTATCTCCCCCCCTCGCCGTATTCGCCGAGCAGGGAGAGGAGACGTAATCCATAGTTCTCTATGAGAACTGTGGATTACCGTAGTTACTAGTTACTAGGACGTATTCAGCCCGTAATTTGCGCACTCCGGCGCGCAATTATGGACTGAAATACGTCCAGGATATTGCCGTGTGAACATGGCCTTAGACTGTCTAGTCTAACTTTACATGTTCTAAGAGTAAGACAGTACTGATGAATCTGCGCTGATGTCGAGAAAAACAACTGGGGCACCAGGAGTCTTCTAACAGGAATATCTTTTATTTGTAAAATGCATTTCACAGAAGGAACTGCTACTTCCTCAAACACAATAAAATGTAGTACTTTAGCATTTTGCTTAATTTAGTTAAAATAGTATTTAGTAGATAACCTTTATAACATCAAAAACCTTGAAAACTAAGAGCAGAATTGTGCAGTAGATTTTCTTTTTTATGTGTAATAAATTCACATGGTAAGCAACCCAGATAAACAGTTATGGAAGCTGAGCAGGGTCAAATGAAGAGAGGGTCATGGCTTTAACAAAGGCATGATGAATCAGTGAGGAGAAGAGGAAATAATGATGCTAGAGGACACTGAGTTCAGGAGCAAATTTTAACAACCTTCCAAGGCCACTTGGGCTACATCAATGTTCATGAGTGTGTTCAGAGAAACTTGAGTGTCCTGTGGCCATGGGGGAAATTCATAGGAAGCAAAAAAAAATTCTGCTTTTTTCCAATAACATTAGCACTGTCTGGTTAGACCCTGTGAGGATTAGCGGTCACAGAGGCAGGCACAAGCGGGTTGGTTGCAACAAAAATACAGGGTTTTATTTTCTGCGGCAAAAACAAACAGCAAAAAACAGTTTTATGCCGCAGGCTTAGTTCAGCCGTTTAACATGCAGCATAGCGAAGCTTAAGTCCAGCATCAAAAGGAACAAAACATATGCCCCACCGTGTAGCTGGTGAAGTCTCTAGGACGCAGACCCACCAGTTTGGTTCGGTGGTCAGTAGCAGGCTCCTCTCTCCTGCTCAGCCACCTCTGGAGAAAAGGGCTCCCAAACACTAGTCAGCATCAGGTTGTCTCTGTCACCTGGTCTCTTCCTGCACTGGCTTTAAAGGCCTAGGAACACCGGTAAAGCCTGGACCGGAGGGGTGAACGGCCTCCTTCCCACGCTACAGCCGTTCACAAAAAAGACAGCCCATGAAAGCTGCACAGCAGCTATACTAACATACTAATCCATAAGTAACCTATGGTTACTTAACTAGACGGCCGTCTTTTCCCCCACCAAGGTCTGGATCCTGGGTGGCCCCACTAGTGCAGTTCTCATGCTGCCCTTCAGACGTTTGGAAAGGCCGTGATTTACCACTGGATCGGCCTTCCTGCTATCCCTGGAACTTCCCTACTACTTGCAGCATCCTACCAGCACATATCTTCCATCCATTACTTTTCCTGCTGGTTCCTTACAACCCATTGACTTGAACAGAGTTAAGATTAAATACATGGCACAGTTACATCAAAAGAAAAATGTTCTAATCCTGGACAAGTTTGAGTACACATCCACAGTGCAGTAGAAAAAAGGGAGTCTCTGAATTTAAAAACCCACACGAGGGGTGTTCATTACAGATTTCCCCTAACCCATTTCCTGTGGACTTAGAGCAATGAAACTTGGCACAGTTATTAGTACTTCTCTACATAGGTGCCACCTAAGGACACACATTTCTCCCATCTCTTTAAGCAACTGTAAAGACCACGCTTGTAGAAGTCGACAGGTTGCTCCAAAAGCCACGTTGTGACTTCAGAAATCAGAGTCTCATCATCTGGAAAATGCTTGCCCTTCAAAAATAACTTCATTGTTGGAAAGAGGAGGAAGTCCGATGTGCGCGGTAGGGGGACTAAGGGGGATGCAGTAGAATTTGAAATCCACAAGAGCATGCTTCCATTTGGGCAATATGTAAGTTGTGAACTGGCGCATTGTCTTGCAGAAGGTGGACCCTTTTGGTGAGCAGGCCACGTCTCTTGGTTTTTAAGACCTCTTGCAATTTCCAGAGCACTGAAGCATAGTATACCCTAATGATCATGGTTTGCTAGGTAATCCATCAATACTACTCCGTGCAAGTCCCAAAATACTCTGACCATGAACTTGCCTGTCGAAGGTTGGGCATGTGCATTCTTTGGAGATGGTGAGTCATGATGCTTCCATTGCATTGACTGGACTTTAGTCTCAGGATCATAGTGATGGACCCAGCTTTCATCCTGTGTGATCAGTCTGTTGAAAAAGTCCTCCTAGTTTCCATGGCACATCGTCAATAGAGCCTGAGAGGGATGTGTCTTGCTATTGTATAAAGGCTATAAAAGAAGTCTACAACTAGTGGGGTCACAAAAAGGAGCCCTGTAACTGTCTGTGGGGACATTTTACTGTTTAAGGGTACTATTACTGAGTGGGGCACCAAAGGGAGAATTATTACCATTTAAGGCACTGTGTATGCAGAGTATACGAAGTGTGTATTTAGTTAGGAAAAGGTTGGTAACGTGCTGGAAAAGTGAGGAGGCTAAGATATTCTGGAGTCAACTCATGACTAGAAGAATTTGTCAAGGCGATCTGGGCCTGATGGATAATATAAAGGGAAAGGAAATGCTGCCAATTGGGGGTCACCTGTAAGTCACTGGATGCAACTGTACTATAATCACTTTTATAGTTTGAGTGCCTGTGTAAAACCAGTATCTACCAGTGTTTGCTCAGTGTATGGTGGTGCTATTGGTCACAGTATAATGATTTATATCCAGTCACTGTGTGCTGGTGATATGTGATCATGATATTGTGGTATTATATTTTTATTGGTCTTGGTATACTGGGTATTCGTCCGTAACAGTATGGTGATAATATTTCTCTCTAATATGGTGGTATTGCTTAGTAACTGTAGGACTACTACTCATACACAGAACATTGTCTTATAGCTAGTTGCAGAGTTTGTATGATTGAAAAAAGACTTTTGTTCGTCCAGTTTAACAAAGATATACATTTATTTTTAAAAAATGTATTATTTGAGGGATGCATACATCTTTATGTTCACACGGCTTATTTGAATGCTGTTTTGGATGTGGTTTTTGGAGCGTTCCCACGTCCAAAAAGCTTCCAAAATGCTCCCTACAAAGACAAACAGATTTTGGCATTAAAGGGATGTTCCGGGCTCTAACGTCGCTCGTTTGCCCATTCAATTCTGAGTAAAAATAGAAGCTAAGTTCCCTCCCAGATGCGCCCATTCACTCCCAGCTGCCGGCACGTTCATCCGTGTGACAGCTGCTGCCAGTTACAAGCCACAGAGGGGAACACCCCTTTAAGGACCTGAAGATCATTTTGCATTTGCCTCTGGACAGGCATACACACTTTTTTTATTTTCACTTTAACATAGATATTTGAGGCTTTCTTTGTGCAGGATGAGTTACAGCTTTTTAGGTGCCATTTTTAAGTAAACATAAGTGAGTGTTTAATTTATAATCACTTTATTATGGGTAATAACATGCACAGATCAAAATAATACTGTCACTTTTCTTGCACAGAATGTTATATCTTTTTTATACAATACAAACAAATCATGTTCATTGTATTTTTTCCAGACAATTAAGTAGACCTCAAGTAAAGACTTAAAAAAATATATATTTTACCATTTTAAAAAGGAAATCATAGTGATGTCATCATTCTAACATTACATTGTTGTTTTGAAGTCAGAGAGATTAATTAAAGCTAGAGAGATTTGCAAATTTGCTTTGCAGGCACATTGGAGGCATTATACTGGCCTCCGGTGGACATACATGGTCAAGTCACATTATTATGACCAGTTCCTTTTGACGTTGGCAGTGGGTAGCTAACGAATGAAGTCATGTGTCGTGAGCTGGCTTGGTTGGTATCTAAGGTGTGTGATAGGCTGTCTGCGCACAGTCTTGATTGCTGTTATGGGTAATAGTAGTAGTTGCAAAAAGAGATGATTATTGGCTTTCGGACCAAAAGTGTCAGTATTCCCGAACGTGCATACCTTCTGAACTATTTGTGTGCTGCTGTGGTGAAAATGTATCGTAAGTAGACAAATGAAAGCATTGCACATAATTGATATTGAAATTGTGTCGCACCTGGCACCATTGATGTGAGGTAAATAACTAAGCTAAGCTTTTCTAAGCTACAGCTAAGGAAGTATGAAAGGGCAGACTAAAACATTACAGTGGAGCAGCTCACCACCAAAATGAAGCAGGGAGAAGCCAAACGTGTCTAAAACAACAGTTCAGTGAAACCCACTCTGCCCAGGGCTCCAAAAGAGACGGATGGTCACTGCACATCTGCTAACGAAGTTGCATTGGCAAAAAACCTTCAGTTTTCTTGGCAGTATCGGTATTGGACCTTTACTGATTGGCAAAGCGTTTCCTTGTCTGATTAGTCATGTTTTCTAATTCATCAAATGGATGGATGTTGGGGTGCCAAGCGAGAAACATCAGATAATAAACACCCTGCAATCATTGCTGTAAGAATACAAGCTAGTGGTGGCAGAGGTGTAACTTGAAGCTCCTGGGCCCTCGTGCAAAAAGTGAAATGGGCCCTCCAGCTACCATGTGCCACTTACAATGCTGGTGTTTTCCTACGTGGTAGAAGGGCTTTTGGGCCTCCTCAGGCTGCAGGGCCCGGTAGCGGCTGCAACCTCTGCTCCCCCTATCGCTACGCCCCTGAGTGGTGGCAGTGTTATAGTCTGGGGAATGTTTTCCTGGAATTCTCTGGGCACACTCATACATACGGAAGACATTTTTAACCAATTTGGATATGAACCCATCCTTGCACATTACTATATGTTCACCCATTTATGCTGATTATCTTCCTTGGGGCAGATGGGATCTTCCAGCAAGACAATGAGACATGTCACATGGCTAGAAATGTCTGACAATGGTTGGAAGAGCATGACCAAGACTTCCAAGTACTAGCCTGGCCCCCTAATTTCTCAGACTTGAATCAAACTGAGCATCTGTAGGAGCACCACGATCATTGTACTGACTCTGAATTGTCCTTTATGCATTCTCTAGCAGCTCTGGGATGCAATCAACATGGCTCGATACCTGTGACAACCTACCAGGACCTTATTGAGTTACTCCCAGCCCATTTAGCTCAAGTCTGTAATGCACATGGTGGTGACTTTAGATAATAGGTCATAATAATGTGACTCTACTGTGTACTTTGTTTCTACAATATTGCTAATATGAAGGCTACATTAACATGCTATTCAGTGCTACTGCCATAAAACATTTTTAGGAGTAATATATATATATATATATATATATATATATATATATATATATATATATATATATGCGAAAGTTCTCCCATTAGAAGCAATGCATCTAGGAAACAAAAATACATACAATATCTCACGAAAGTTAGTACACCCCTCACATTTTTGTAAATATTTTATTATATTTACTCATGGGATAACACTGAAAATATGACACTTTGATGCAATGTAAAGTAGTCATTGTACAGTTTGTATAAAGGTGAGTTCACACGGTGTATAGCCGTGCATACCTGAGCGCACCATTGTATGCCGGGCATTTTAGAATTAGTACTTCTAAAATGCTTTGTACAAGCTCCCATTGACTACCACTTTCTCCTGCGTACAAGCGCCCGAAAGAAGTGCCATGTCACCTCTGTCTCTCGGCGTGCAAATAGTGGGTAATCAAAGCTCTCAAAGAGAGCTATGAAATACCGCATTTGTGGGCCATACTTCAGCCCGCAAAGACGCTGTGTTAAAATACCATTACAATGTAAACTCGATGTGCCCTCAAAATAACTCCAAAGACAGCTATCAATGTCTAAACCACTGCAAAAAGAGTGAGTACACCCCTAAGTGAAAATTAACAAATTGTGCCCAGTTTATCATACCGACACCCAGTGCCATGTGACTCATTAATGTTAAAAGGTCTCAGGTGTCAATTGGGGGCAGGTGTGTTAAATTTGGTGTTATCCTTCTCACACTATCATACTGGTCACTGGAAGTTCAACATGGCACCTCGTGGCAAGGACTGTCTGAGGTTGTGAAAAAAAATTGTCGCTCTACATAAAGACGTACTGGGCTCTAAGAAGATTGTCAACACCCTGAAACTGAGCTGCAGCCGGGGGGCCAAGAGCATACAGGGGTTTAACAAGACAGGTTCCACTCAGTAAGGCATCTCCATGGTCAAACAAAGAAGTTGAGTGCACGTGTTCAGCATCATATTCGGAGATTTATTTTCAATATTCACGAATGAGTGCTGCCAGCATTACTGCAGAGGTTAAAGGGGGTGGGTGTCAGCCTGTCGGCGCTCAGACCATACACCGAACATGGCATCAAATTGGTCTGCATGGCTGTTGTCCCAGAAGGAAGCCTCTTCTAAAGATGATGCACAAGAAATCCTGCAGTTTGCTGAAAACAAGTAGACTAAGGACATGGATTACTGAAACCATATCTTATGGTCAGATGAAACGGAGATAAACTTATTTGGTTCAGATGGTGTCAAGCGTGTGTGATGGAAACTAGATGAGAAGTACAAAGACAAGTGTGTCTTGCCTGCAGTCAAGCATAGTGGTGGTACTGTCAGGGTGTGGGGCTGCATGAGTGCTGGTGGCTGTGGGGAGCTACAGTTCACTGAGGAAAACATGAATGTCAACATGTACTGTGACACACTGAAGCAGAGCATGATTCCCTCCTATTGGAAACTGGGCTGAAGGGCAGAATTCCAACATAACGACCTCAAACACACCTTCAATACAACCACTACCGTGCTAAAGAAAATAAGGGTAAGGTGCTGGACTGGCCAAGCATGTCTCCAGTCTTAAACCCTATTGAGCATCTGTGGGGCATCCTCAAACAGGAAAATGGAAGAGCGCAAGGTCGCTAACATCCACCAGCATCATGATGTAGTCATGGAGGAGTGGAAGAGGATTCCAGTGGCAACCTGTGAGGCTCTAGTAAACTCCATGCCCAAGAGAGTTAAGGCAGTGCTGAAAAATAATGATGGCCACACAATGACACATGGGCACAATTTGTCCATTTTCACTTAGGGGTGCACTCACTTTTGTTGCCAGCGGTTTAGACATTGGTGGCTGTGTGTTGATTTACTTTGAGGACTCACCAAATTTTCACTATTATAAAATCTGTACATTGACTACTTTACAGTGTATCAGTGTCATCTCTTCAGTGTTTTCCTATAAAAAGATATAACAACATTTACAAACATGTGAGGAGTGTACTGACTTTTGTGTGATAATGTAGCTAAATGAATCTATTATAACAAAGCATAGACGTATGTCCAGCACATTCAATGATAGCAAACATTATTGGTATTGTTATGTTGGATTTGCTCCATGATGATATCAGAATGTTGCAAGCCTTTCTCTGCATCTTCCGGCTGGCACAGCACAGCAGCTCTTTATTACATTTTCCCACCCACCCGCTTTGCGTTTTAAACCTCCATCTTTGGGCCAGCACAACAACTTAACCTAACGCCGCTCTGGTCCTGCGCTGTTGACCCCATTAGGGAAGGTCTATTTTTTCTGCTTATGACCCCCCCCCCCTCTCTCTCCCAATCCCTGCCTAGCCGCCTTCAATGTAAAATACAGTACTATACTATAACAGCATCCATACAACTAGTGAATGTGTGGCATGACTACGAAAATAATCTGCAAACATGAATCCAAAGATATATGTGTTCAATCAATAGGAGACATCTAAATGCATCCAGAAGCATTAGTAATGTTATAAACCAAAAATACAAATATACAGCTAATGCAATATCACTGTATTCACATATTAGGTTGCTTCCAGATCACTTCTAGTTTAAAAGTAGCCATTTTCCATAAAGCTCCCTGGGTAGAACCCAGCTTCATCATTGTGAAATAGGTGTATAGATGGTAAATGTCTATCATGAGAAAACAATGACTGTTATGTCACCTCTTAATAATACCTATAGACACTAATCAGCCAGAACATAAAGACCATCATATGTTGTGTTGGTCCTCAATGTATTTCACTACATCTTTTTAATTTTATGGGTGATCAGTGTTTATCAGTTTCAAGATATATAGACTGAATATAATTGATAGGTAGATAATAATCACTGGGATAATGACATGTATTCTTTACAATGTTAAGCACTAGGACATGGCAGTGGGTGCAGATATTTTAACTGAGAGCAAATACACTAATCAGTACTGTGGGTGACAATCTAGCTCTATAAATTCAATTCTAACATGAACTATTCGACAGCTCTTATTTTGTGAGGTGAAAAAATTATTATATGCTATTTAAACGATTACATTTTCTAACTTAGAGTAAATAAAATTAAAACAGATTAGCCAAGATTTCAGTTGCCTTGATCTGCTCCTGCAGAGAGTGTACGAGTTATACTCTTCATACACAAATTATTATGACTTATGACCTAGATTGGTCCATATGTGTGGTAGGTGGTCTGCACACATATGCCTCTTTGCTGTCATAGAAGAGTGAAGAAATCAGGCGATACCTTTTTCAGGCTAACTGAGTATATATGATGGTGAGCTTTCGAGAGTACTAGCTCCTTTCTCCAGACATGATGTTATACAAGAACTGAAAGGGTATGTCCCCACTGCACGGGTTTTCGGCCGGTGTTTCAGCCGGTTTGCGGTTTTTTAGACCGCCTGAAAAACCGGCCGAAAATGAGCACAATTGTGCTCTATGGAAAACCCGTGCAGCAGTCCCCACTGCACGGGTCTTCCGCCCGGCGGTTTTGTCGCCGGCGGACTGGCGACAAAACATTGAACATGCACAATCTTCCGTCCGGTTTCCGGTCAGAACATGTGCTTCTCATTGGGAGGGGGGAGGGCTGTTCTCCGCTCATCGCGGAGAAAAGCCGTACCCCCCGTGGCCGTGGGGACGGCCGCAAAACCGGACAAATACCGGCCGGCAAACCGGCCGGTATTTGTCCACTGCCGTGTAAATGGCCCCAAAATGTACAGACTTTTTATACACAAAAGACATGGATCTTCAAAGGATCTTAGAATTCCTAAACACCTGATGGCTACGAGATAAGACGCAGAATTACTGACCCCTCCGTCATGCTTCTCAGGTTTCCAGATAGTTGTTTTCTTGACCTGTTGTAAATGACTTGTCTGCTGCATTTTTAAGAATTCTAAGATCCTTTGAAGATCCATGTCTTTTGTGTATAAAAAGTCTGTACATTTTCAGTTCCTTGTATAACATCATGTCTGAAGAAGGGAGCTAGTACTCTCGAAAGCTCCCCATCAAATATACTCAGTCTCTAAAAGGTATCGCCTGATTTCTTCACTCTTAGTGTATGTTCACACGGCTAAGTTTGGGACGTATTTCGGTCCGTAATTACGCGCCGAAGTGCGCAAATTACGGGCCGAAAACGTCCCATTCATTACGGTAATTCACAGTTCTATAGGGGAACTATGGATTACGTCTCCTCTCCCGCCCGGCGAAGCCGCCGGGCGGGGAGATAATTGACATGTGAATTACTAGGCGCAAATACGCGCCGCTAGAAAATTCACGTCAATGGGCCGGCGAAGTGCCGGCCCCCTGCTCAGTCCCCCGCTCCCGCCCCGCCCCCGTCCACACGGCGTAATTGCGGGGCGAAATTACGTCCCGCAATTAAGCCGTGTGAACATAGCCTTATACTACTTTCTATGGCTAACACGGTACAACATTATACATCTTTGCTGTCATGTCATATAGGGGCAGTTTTGAAACTGCTTAGTTTGCGTACTGTTCATGTACTGCTATAGTGAAAGTGCATTGTGAGGGGCCAAATGGCACCATTGGGAGTAAGAATCATGGAAGCTGTGAAGCACCACGTGCAATTGATGAAAGAACATGAACATCAGCTGCAAAGGTGCGTTATGGTGAACTGACACCCTACAGTGAAGCAGCTCACAGCCAAAATGAACCTGGGGGCTGCCAGGTGGATGGTCACTGTACCTCTTCTAACAAAGTTACATCAGCAAAAAAAGCTTCGATTTTTATGGCAGTATTGGAATTGGACCTCCACCAGCAAAGGATTGCCTTCTCTGATAAGTTACGTTATCTGCGGTATGAAATCGATGGAGGCTGACATGTCAGGCAAGAAACTTCACAAAACAAACACCCTATGATCAATGCTGGAAGAACAAAAGCTGTTTTTGTGGAATTCTGTGAGCCCACTCATCCACGTGCTCTGGCACCCTAATTCCCAGACTTAAAGAGTACCTATCACCTCTACACAAACACACAAACATTGATAGCAGATGAAATTAGAAGACTTTTCTCAAATACATGTCATTAGCAATCCAGAGGATTTCCCTCAGTTTTACAGGGAAACAGGTTTTACTTTCACTTTGTAACTCAGGAGAATCTTATCATTCTGTTGGAATATACCAACTGTGCAGGGGAAGCTGTGGATATAGCTGCTTGTACAGGGTGATCTGAGTCTCTCACTACATATAGTACAACAGGCACAGCACACTGAGGACATAGTGTGACAGAGTCTAAGGCTATGTTCACACGGCAGTGATTGCGGGACGCTTTTCGCCCCACAATTATGCCGTGTGTTCAGGGGTGGTGGTGCCGGCAGCCCACCAGCCCAATAGACATTCATTATTCTCGGCGTGTATACGTATTGTGCCGTATTGTGCGAGCAGGGAGAGGAGACATAATCCATAGCCCTCTATGAGAACTGTGGATGACCGTAATGACTGGGACGTATCTCGCCCTGTATTTTGCGAGTACGCCGCGAAATACAGAGGGAGATATGTCCTATTTTAAGCCGTGTGAACATAGCCTACCTCTTGCTTCAGCCTCCCCCGCCCTAGAACCCCCGAATCAATATGACACTACTGCAGATGTCCATATGATGTAGACATACAGGCTCTCCCCTGCACAGTGGGCTCCCCCACCTCCGAGGCAGGAGATTTGATACAACGGTCTACATAGTCATACATCAAGCTGTGATGTGTCGACTTGGCCCAACTTCAGAGCTGCCAGCGCTTTATTTAAAAAGAGAATTACAGGTGAATTGCTTTGATTTTCCTAGTGAAGCATATTTAAGGAAGTGTTTGGATTTTAGTCTTCTGTTACTTTATGAGGTTTCTCTGAAGGTGATAGGTCCTCTTTAAACCTGATTCAGCATCTGTGGGACAATCTCGATTGTAGTGTTCACTCTATGAAACGCCTCCCACACACTCACCCCCCAGCACCCAGCAGATGTGAGAAGCACTGCAGTCAGCATGGCTAAGATACCTGTGACAATCTACTATGACCTTATTGTGTCTTCAGCACGAAATGTGTTACATTTCAAAAGGTATATCCACACAAAATGATGTGAATTTGTCACTGTGGATTGTCAGTGCTGTTTATGCAAATTGAATGGATAAAAGGAATTGGTTAAAAACCAAGGTTGCAGATTTTGTGGATTGGTTGTGGATTTGGCTTCCTTAATGGGAAAAATCTACAACACATCATCTGCATAAATTGTTATGCTGATTACAGTAGGGAAGAAAAGTATTTAGTCAGCCACCAATTGTGCAAGTTCTCCCACTTAAAAAGATGAGAGAGGCCTGTAATTGACATCATAGCTAGACCTCAACTACGAGAAACAAAATGAGAAAACAAATCCAGAAAATCATTGTCTGATTTGGAAAGAATTTATTTGCAAATTATGGTGGAAAATAAGTATTAGCTCAATAACAAAAGTTAATCTCAATACTTTGTTATATATCCTTTGTTGGCAATGACAGAGGTCAAACGTTTTCTGTAAGTCTTCACAAGGTTGGCACACACTGTTGCTGGTATGTTGGCCCATTCCTCCATGCAGATCTCCTCTAGAAATCTGCATGGAGGAATGGGCCAACACAGACTTTCAGCTCCCTTCAAAGGTTTTCTATGGGGTTGAGATTTGGAGACTGGCTAGGCTACTCCAGGACCATGAAATGCTTCTTATGAAGCCACTCCTTCATTGCCCTGGCGGTGTGCTTGAGATCATTGACATGCTGAAAGACCCACAACATTTCATCTTCAATGCCCTTGCTAATGGACGGAGGTTTGTACGCAAAATCTCACGATACATGGCCTCATTCATGCTTTCACGTACACGGATCAGTCATCCTGGTCCCTTTGCAGAGAAACAGCCCCAAAGCATGATGTTGCTACCCCCATGCTTCACAGTAGGTATGGTGTTCTTTGGATGCAACTCTGCATTCTCTCTCCTACAAACATGACGAGTTGTGCTTTTACCAAACAGTTCTACTTTGGTTTCATCTGACCATATGACAATCTTGTAATACTCTTCTGGATCATCATAATGCTCTCTAGCATACTTCAGATGGCCCCGGACATGTATTGGCTTAAGCAGGGGGACACGTCTGGCACTGCAGGATCCGAGTCCCTGGCGGCATAGTGTATTACTGATGTTACATTTGTTCCATTTATTCCAGCTCTGTGCAGGTCCTTCACTGGGTCCCCCGTATGATTCTGGGACTTTTGCTCACCGTTCTTGTGATAATTTTGACCCCACGGGTTGAGATCTTGCATGGAGCCCAAGATTGTGGGAGATTATCAGTGGTCTTGTATGTCTTTCATTTTCTAATTATTGCTCCCACAGTTGATTTCTTCACACAAAGTTGCTTGCCTACTGCAGATTTGGTCTTCCCAGCTTGGTGCAGGGATACAATCTTGCTTCTGGTGTCCTTCAACAGCTCTTTGGTCTTCACCATAGTGGAGTTTGGAGTGTGACTGTTGTGGACAGGTGTATTTTATACTGATAACAAGTTCAAACAGGTGCCATTACTACAGGTAATGAGTGGAGGACAGAGGAGCCTCTTAAAGAAGAAAATACAGGTCTGTGAGAGTTAGAAATCTTGCTTTTTTGTAAGTGACCAAATACTTATTTCCCACCATAATCTGCAAATAAATTCTTTCCAAATTAGGCAACGTGATTTTCTGGATTTGTTTTCTCATTTTGTCTCTCATAGTTGAGGTCTACCTATGATGTTAATTTCATGCCTCATCTTTTTAAGTGGGACAACTTGCACAATTTGTGGCTGACTAAATACTTTTTCTCCCCAATGTATGTGTGTAGAGGCTGAAGGATCAAGGCCTCAGATCCAATGTAACATAACTGAGATTTATTGCCTTCACATGGGTGATACAGTATTTGTTCTGTTAGATCCAACCCAAGAAGCTAGCCTTCACCCCCACGCCCATCACCTTGTCTTGAATGACCATGATCCTGCAAATACTTCGATGGTTATCTTTTCTTGTACCACTTTGGATAGGCACAAACCATGGCACATTGGGAACACCCAACAAGACCTGCCTCCTTGAAGATGCTCTCACCCCATCATTCAGCTACCATAATCTGGCCTTGCTCAGCTACTCAGATTAATTTACCTATTACATAGTAAAAAAAACAAAACAAAAAATAAGGTTAGAAAAAGACACCAGTCCATCGAGATCAACCTATAACCCTATAGTGTTGATCCATAGGAAGGCAAAAACCCATGAGGTGGATGCAAATTGTTCCATACAAGAGGAACAATTCTTCCACGACTCCAAATCTGGCAAATCAGAATAAATCCCTGGATTAACTTCCCATCTCCAGAATCTAGGCCCTTGCATTGTTCCTGCTTCCTACACTTGCACTTCCTATACTGACTGTTTATTCGGAGCAAGAATATCTCGGTGGCTGACAGGTGTCATTGTAATAAGAATCCGTGCTATTCACTTCACGTCAGTGGTTTTAATGTTATGAATGACTGGTGTATACTTCATCAGTAATATTAAATGCAGTTCTTTTCTTTATTGCCCATGACTTTTATAGTCCATCATTCTTATAATCAAGTTATATTATTGTAAAACAAACAAAAGACAACGTAAGAGTGGTAGCTTATTAGGCTAAAAGATAGGATAATGGTAATAAAAGTATCTAAACTGCAGTGTGTTGTCATATAATTGAATGATTCCAAACCTGTGCAGAAAATATCTTATTTATTTTCTATCAACACGAACTACTGAGCGGGAAGAATTTTAATGTTATGAATACTATTAGTGGAACACAGTGTATTTCCTTTTTATTAGTGAATGAAAAGACTTGTGTGTGTATATATAATGATTCCACAACAACAGCAGGACCCACAACCTTCAATTCCAGTCTCTAAAACGCAAAACAAAGAAACAGTTATCACAATGATGGACAATTGAATTACAGAGCAGTAATTTGATCAGGAGGCTGCTATTTAACATGAGGAACAGCTTTCATACTTCTACACAGGAAAAATGATACCAAGCAGTTATTGCAGTCATGCTCCTTATCTATTCTACTAGACAGATTTGAAAGCCATTTGTAACCTGCAGACACTTGTCATCCATGATGTTCAACCGCTTTTCACTAATTGAAATGAAAGGATTGTCGCTTACTGACATAAACTATAATGTTTTGCTAACAGCTAATGTGATAGATAAGTACATAATACTTAAAGCGACATAATTTAATAAAATAATGTCATAGGTCTATAATTGAATAAAACACCATCATATAGCACTTTGAAAGACGAAACCGAACAATAAGACAAATGTGATGAATCTTCTGCGCTAATAGATGAAAATGCAGAAAACATTCTTTTTTTTACAAAGAAGTTATAGCATCAAGTTAACAGTGAAATATACATAACACACATTAACGCAAAACAGAAATTCTGTGATGTGTTCTGCAGAAACCACCAATTGTGCTCCATTTCCCTATTTCTTTAAACAATTGGGTAACAAACAAAAACTCCTTACCTGGAACAAAAGCAGACCTTTAAACTACATCACTCATTCCTCAGCCCCCCAGTGGCCTAACTAGAAGTCATGGGCCTCCACCACCTAAAGACAGGAAATTATAACAGCACCAACGTATGGATAATAGCATCATATATCAGGGACCCAACATAGTAGTGCTTGATAGCAGAAAACCACCAACTAGTTATTCACTATAAACAGTGTACTATGTTCTTGCACCAGAGAAGGCCTTCTCCCCCACTGAGCACATAGCACCTACTATGTCTAGTTATGTCCATACCCTAATGGTTTGAGGATCAGAAAAATAAGATGGTAGCCAGAGGCACAACTTGAGGTTCCTGAGAACTGTAAGGTTGATGTTCAATTTATAGTACTGGCATCTAGTTCATAATTGTGAAAAGTTCATGACTTTTTGCACATTGTTTTTTTTCTTTATTGACCACCTATATATTCATCCACATAAATTTTTATATCAAGTGGTTGCACCATTTGCGACACTTTATTATTATATTGGGGTATTTTACCTGTGATTTTTTTTGGCATTTGTCTTTTTAATTGCTTTTATTCTTTTTTGTCCCTAATAAAGAAGTGATTTATTTATGGATATTGTGGTTGTGCACCACTTTCTTGTGTTTCTTTTTGCTTTTCATATATGTATTTTGTGAAACATTGGCAGTTCCCAATGGTGGTCAATTTTTTGCTTCTTTCAATTTATAGTACTGGTATCTTTTTCATAATTGTGGTAAGTTCACGACCTGCCACAATATCTATATTATTTCCCAGATTTATTTTTTTATTACATCAAGCATCCACATGTTGCAATTATGTCTCAATACCATTGTATATCAATAGTCAACTTTATAGATTTTCCACTTGCTTTAAAGTTAGCTATCGAGACCTACAATACAGGAATATTCATTAGATCTAGCTTATGGGTTCATGATTACTAGTGGGGTTTTGTTAGCTCTGGGTCTATTGGTCAAATTATTGATTGATGAATCCTGTTAGCTCCATTGTTTTAAACGTTTTAGTTTCCGCTTATTTTTCATTCCATGAATAAAGACGATATAGACCCGTAACACAGAGAAACAGGCTCTACACCATCATTATGTGCAATTTTTTTAATCAGATATCATTAAAAGCTTATTCTTAATTTTCAATTTTTCCCTATTCGTGAATGCTGGACTTGACTACGTTAAGTACTATTTTCCAAGTGGGATTGCAACCTCCAAACCTCCAGTTATGTCCCTGAAAATATACACATTAAAGTCACTGCACAGAATTACAGTTATGTCAAGAAACCTGCATACCATAAAATAAACAGTACAAGATAACAGTACAGTAGCTAATAAAACATGGCGATATGACGCTACAGAGAAATATAGGAATATCACAGTATAGGGATAATTATCAGGAATTCACAATATAGTGATAATGAACAGTAACATCCCTGTATAGGAAGAACACTCATACTTCCATCACTGCGCATGAGTAATGACCAAAGTGAAGTCACAGAGTGTCACTATACACAGATAAAGCACACAGTGATGTTACACACCAATGTCATAGATATGAGTTTTTGCACAGAATGGAAATAATGTGCAGAATTAGGTCACAGCTAATAGCGAAGGGTCATAGTGACATCACATTGCAGAAATGATATACACATAATAAAAAAAAAGATAATGCACAGATTGATGTCATACTACACAAATAATACACATGGGTATTTTATTGTGTGGCAGAGTGGTCATAAGGCTATGTCCACTTTCAGTCCAATATGTTTCTGATGTAGTTTCCTCGGCAGCAATCCGGCGTGTCTTTCTTTACCGTGGCAGTATTCACCTCCATTTCTGACGTGGGCTAGCTCCATTGCAATTTGGCTTCCCGAGCTCTGCTTGGTTGCTATGGGGAACAAAGTCAGTCTTACTGCTAGACTGGTTTGATAAATGAGGCCTGTTCTACTCAAAAGCAAAGAACTCAAGTCCTACAGAGATCAATGTAACTATACAAACTGGAATATACTCATCCGGCAATAAGATATCCACAATCAGCTTTCACAGGCAAAGGCAATAGACTATTAATGGACCACTAAAACAAACAAACAAAAAAAAAAGGATTGTATTAAAAGGGATAGTACATAGTAGCAAGCAGGCCACCTAGGATTTTGTCAGGACCTGTAGGAAGCAATGAGTATTTTTAAACCAGTGAGCCTGCTATATAATGCACTGCAGAGTATAAATACATGCATTAAACAGATTAGGGTTACAATACATTTATATAGTCACGCAGTTACCTGTAATAAGCAAATGTAGAAATATGATGGATAATTAGTATGTAATACAAATTAAACCCATGCAGGGGCAACAACTTAGCAAAGCCCAGGCCCAGAACCTTAAAAACTGTCTCTTACCACTAATGGGAAAATAGAATTTCCTCACAACCATAGACCACAAAAGACTTTACCAGTCTAGGTCAAAATGAATCCTTAACTGCCGAGTGCACTTCAGAATTGTATTATTTGATAATGGAACTGAAGTGTTATATAGACTCTAACACTGTCCGTGTGTGTATGTATAAATGTATATAGAATATATACATATTCTATTAAAGAGCCTACATCGCACTGCAGTTCAGTTCTAAAAGAAAACCGTTCATGTGCTCAATACAGTGATTTACTGGAGCACACTAGGAGCAAGTATAACTTATGCTATGACCTTTAAATCAATAACTGATGAAGGTAGCCCACTGGGTATTCAACTTTCCAGGCATTTTATTTCGTTCAATTTGTTCCACCAGAACCTGGTTTTCCAGGTGTAAATTTTCAAAAACACACACACACTAGTTTTTCAGGTCTTCAGCAGCTGTCAGCAAAGCTCCTCACATAAACAAGTGCACTGCAACCACATAATCTGTGTTTGCACCACACCTCTACACACAATAGGACACACTATGGCAACTAGATGAACTTAAAGATTTTTGGCAACAATTATTGGCATAAACTAGGCCAATTAGAAGATGGTAAAAAGAATACAAATTTACCATACAGCATGGGCCACTCTGATACATTTGGCACATTCTTAGACTGTGTAGTCTAAGCTTATGTCGTCTATGTATTAGACAATATTAGTAAATCTCCCTTACTATGTAAAAACTAATACAGTTGAACACTTACCTTAAGGCTATGTTCACACGGCAATTACGTCGGGACTATGGGAGCTCGCGCCAACTCCCGCGATGCGGGGGGGTGGGGTGGAGGTGGGGCGGCAGCCCGCCGGCCTTATAGACATTCATTACTAGCGGCGCGTATTCCCGCTAGTAATTGACATGTCACTTATCTCCCCCACGGCACATTGTCCGAGCAGGGAGAGGAAGCGTAATGCATAGTTTTATCTATGAGAACTGTGGATTACCGTAATGACTGGAACGTATCTCACCCCATATTTAGCGCAGCATGGCACGAAATACAGGCCAAAATACGTCCCAGTTTACGCCGTGTGAACATGGCCTAATAGTTTAATGCTTCAACTGTGTCTCCTAGATTCTAGAAGGTACTCTGCACTTCCGATGTAAAAAGATGTACAGATCACAGATGATCTCAAAGAGAGGGAGTAGGCTAACCTGTAACAGCATGGTGTTGGCAGTATCTTTAGTCGTCGTATAATCTGTTTGCCAAAAATTCAGTTGTAATTTTATAAAATTTAGGAACTTAGGAGATGCCTTCAAAGTGGTTATTGGGAACATTTTGTCTGAGCTACAATAGGATTCAATATCATTGCATGTATGAATACCATAATCCTCAATGGAGATTAGAAAGTACTCAACTAGGAAAAAAAATCCCTTGGGCTAGCAAAACACAATGAACATTATTTTATCATCAACACAATTTATTTAAGAAACACCATTCATCGTGAAAGTTCATAAAAGCAGATGTCATTTCAGATCAGTTGCTGTAAAGTGACTGGTGGAAAATTCATTGCGTTCCACAGGTATCTTTTATGGCAAATGTTGTGAAAGAATCCAGCAAGGGAGCCATGTTCATCTGCATACTGCTTGTTCAGTACATATTTTTCTTAAGTTCTTTTCACAAATTCACACAAACTTTCTTAAAATATACAACAAAACTGATGAGGCATCCAAAGAGTTCACAAAATGGATCAATCATGAATGACCAGAGTGGATAATTTCAGTATATAGCACGAGGATTTTTAGTGCTGTAATATGCCTCACAGGCGGCCACATATGCCGACTCTGGAAAGAAGTCTTCATGATACTCTGCAAGAAACCTGCAACAGTAAAAATACATATTTTAGTAAACACTAATTATTCTAATAGTAAAGTAATGGGAGAGTTACACATTTGCTAAATGGGTTTGTGTGTGCAAGTAAAAGCTCGTAGCCTCATTGTCGTCATCTATGGACAGATGTGTCAAAATATAGTCATCTTGAATGGAAGTAGTGTAGCTAAATATGGGGAATTTCATAATTGCAGAAAAACAAGACTGTGCAATATATAGTGATATGTATACATAATTTACAGAAGCCGACCAAATAAGTGTACAACAAAAATCGCCTTTTATTCAAACCATGATAGTTGATATTTACTAGTAACTTAGGGACAGAAAATAGAAGTTAAATTGTGACTCACTACTTTAGTCATGTATTACCTCTAGTGTGGTCACCATCCAGGTTGAGGCTACCAGTGCTGTGTCCATCATGACATCCACCGATAACGGAAATAGCAAATACTTTTTGCCCCATTATATTACACTTTAACGGTCTACCTTTTGGACCCACTTATGAAGCAGCCGTAACCCATGGCAGAAAGACGTCCTGGAATGAAGTTAGGATCTTAATCATTGCTCTAAGGGACATTATTGCATGGTCATCCTTTTTAAAACAGTTAAGCCACCAAGAGAAAGTATCAAGGGAGAAATGTGGGGTCAGCTCTTTATTGTATTTACCATTTCTATTATTAGTAGAGTTCATGCTAGAAGTCACAACACTGGAAGCCTCAACCTGGAGTCACTAGAGGTAATATACAACAGGAGTGGCGAGTCACAATTTAGCTTATATTTTCGGTCCCTAAGTAGTGATTACCGGCTATCATGGTTGGACTGTTGGGAATTAAATTTCATAACTCTATCCTGTTCTTTGTGAATAGAGAGGGGATGTTGTACATTAAAATATTAAAAGGGTGTTCTCACCATGGACTTTGATAGGTGCAGGTCACACCTCTGGGACTCGCACCCATCTTGGGACGGGCCCACAAAAGTATTGGCTCAGAATGGAGAGCCAGTCACGCTTGTAGACAACTCTCTATTCTGTTCCATGGGAGTTCGGAGTACAGCTGAGCATTGTGTTCAGCTATACTTGTAACTTCCATGAAACAGAATGGAAAGTTGTGCACCGGCTCTCCATTTTGATCCAACACTTTTGGGTGTCCATTCATCAGATAGGTGAGAGTCCCAGAGGGGAGACCTTCACCTATCAGACTTTGACGGCATATTCTAATAAGTCTATGATGGAAACACCCCTTTAGTATTAAAAGTTATTAACTTAACATTTCATTGGATTTTACATGACTTGGATTTCAAATTGATGTAAAGTTTGACCAGGACCTAAACCGTTCAATTAGAATGAAGATTTAGGGGTTAACTTATTATTCCACGGTGGTTCCAGAGTGGCATAATTTCCAATGAGAGGGTTGCTCTCCCTTCTGTTCCCATAATATAGACCTTTTGTTATGGTAACCTGAAGTGATGTCAGACTTTGCACTGTAAGTTGCAAGAAATACATTAGTTTTTTAGGAAATCAACATACCTTAGAAAAAGTTCAAAGTGCTTGAGCAAAACCTTTAAGTTTTTCTCTGCAAAGAACATCTTTCCCATTATTTCTGGAAGTTTCACTAAAAAAAAAAAAAAAAAAAAACAGAGTAAGAGTTTGTGGGAGAAAATAAGTAAAGTAAATGAGATTTTTGTGTAGTACGTACATTTTGCTTTACTCCTTACAATTTTATTAACCTGCTTTTTGCACAGCTCCAGCATATACTGCCACTATGCATACAAGCAATTTAAGCTGGAATGTAAATAGGTCATCAGTACTAAGCACAACTAAACATAAACTGTACATAAAAAATTAAAAAGCATTTAAGGACCATGAAATATTACAAACCTTAAACATAAAGATCCCTTTTGAGTGAAGCATATAATGTGTTTAAAGGGGTTGTCTCGCTACAATGATTGGGTTTTAATTAAAAGATCTTTAAAAAACAAGCAGCTTTGCAATATATGTTCATTACAAATGTCCTACTGATTTTGAGTTATCCCTGGTAGTAGGAGTACATCAGCTTCTCAAATCACTATAGCAGCCGACCTGTTGATTTTTCTCTCACTGGCTGCCAGTGCTGGTGACTCATCAGCTCCTCATTACAGGTCGGAGCACAGAGCCCCTCCCGCACAGTATGAGGCCACTTGTGATGCTTCTGTAGGGGAGGGCTCTACTCCATCTGTGTCTGTATAGCTTTGCTGCCTGGATTAACCCTGTGTGTGCCTGCTCCCTCCTGCTCTCTACACAGATTGAGGAGAGCAGAGGTGAAGCTGATCTGTGGTCAGTAGGACGTGACAGCAGTGAAGTGTGTTACTATAATCACCATGTGTCTGTGGAGCTTTGACTATACTAATAGAACAGATCAGGGGGGCATGTGAACGGTTCATATCCCTCCCTGCTCTGCTGTATTAGTGACACATCGTGATTATAATAACTCACTTCACAGCTGCCCTGTGTCTGTTCTGATGGGAGGACAGCAGAGAACAGGGTTTGTTTGTTGTTGCTTGAGATGTCCGTGGAGATTTGTATGCTAAGCAGGGGGTATAGGAACACTTAAATCCCAATCCCCCCCCTACTCTGCTATTAGCATACACAGCTTCACAGACCTCTGGCTCCATAGCCATTCATAGATCAACCCTCTCCCTGCTGTCTCCTGACTCTGTGGAGAGGAGCAGCAAGAGCTTGGCCACAGCAGCAGCACAGTGCAGCTGATCCAGCAGTGAGCAGCAGACCTAGGCAGGCACACACAGGGTTAACTCTGGCAGCAAACCCCCTCGCCTTCCCCTGCTGTATAGAAGTTACTGCAGTTGGAGGAGGAGAGCTGACTGTGTGCTGAGGGGAGGGGGAAGGGGGAGGAGAAGAGGCAGACAAGAAGCACGCCCCTCAATTCAAAAATCCTATGCTGCCAGACACACTGAGGTAGGCTGAAAGCCTGTAGTGAGACAACTCCTTTAAGTTAGGGAGGGAGCTCCGTCATCCCATTGGCATCCAACCATGCAATTGTGGGGCAAAATATTGTTACAGGGGTGTTCCCACAAAGGAATATCCACTTCACAGGATGGCTTGTATCTAGCTGTGAGTCGACCTGTGAAGTGGATGTTTCTTCGCTGAAATACCCCTTTAAAGGGTTTTCTCACTAGGATGTTTCACTGAGTCACAAGCAGTGTTACACTCCCTGTGTCTCCCCAGGCTGTTGGTGGTTTTATAGCAGTGATTAGCATATTTAGCTTTTCTGTAAGTAGCTGAGCCACCCTGACAAGTGCATGAGATGTTATCTCTTCAGTAAACACAAGGTACATGTGCTGTGAAGACTGAAAACAATGGCTAATCTGTAATTTTGTTACCGATAATTAGTTTGCTCTGGACTGAGCTGTCTGCCCATGGTGACATCACTCCCTGCTCTCAGGGCTAATTAGATAACAGAGTTATGGTCAGTGAACCATAGAAATCTATGTGCACTCTATGTAGGTTACATGATTATTTCCAATCGAAACAGTTCACACCACCTTATAGGCTGTACTTCTGTAACTACTAGCAACAATGTACACAAATTACATCAACCAGTCTATGTAGCTAGACTTTACTTCTTGCAAAGATTGACATTTTGGCAATCTCTATTCAATAGGATATAATTTACATAGTGGTGCAACTTCCTTACATTTTCAGTGGTTGTCAAAAGCCTTAACATACTCCTAAAGCCACACTGCTCCAGGTGTGCCTTGCAAGAAAAAAAAAAAATTAAAAGATATATTAATATAATAATAAAATTTCTTTGAAAATAAACGGTCACCATTCCCTGTAGGGGTACACATGTGGTACAAGGTCTCCAGGTTTGTCACATCATAAGGTGTGAATTTTTTTTTACTCCTCTAAGTGGTGCAACGTTTCGACTCCATGGTCATCATTCATGCGACATTGCAGCCAATCTCTTACCTCAGCCTGCGTGCATGACATAAAACTGCTATGGTCAGCTAATTGGCTAAAGCATCAAACAAATGCTGTATTTGACGCCATTGTCGAAGTGTACTTGGAATGATCACGGAAATGAACTTGGTGACGGGCACAATACTACAGCATATAATGGATTAAATGGGGGGGGAGGGTGGGGTAAGATGACACTTGTTCCCGAGATAGGTCTGAGACCAGCATGTACCAGAGATTTATGGCAAATCCTGTAGATATGCTGTAAGTGTCTAAGATGGCACTAACTCTTTAATACCCAAAATAGGCAGAACCTCAAGGGGTTAAAAGACACAAATGCAATAAATTTTTCTTTAACAGATATTTCTTACCAAACAAGCGAAGCAAATGTTGCGATCCATATATGTAGGACGGAGGCGGCGGCTGGTCGCTTTGAGGATAATTTTCTGGCATTAGCTTCCAAGACAAGACCTGCAAATAAAAAAAAAAAGGCACAACTTCATTACATAGGAATGCAAAAGATATGTTATTTATGCACACAATCGACTGCTGACGTTTATTAATATTAATGGTTACAGGGACACAAATCCGGCATTGGTCATATTTTACATAAAGCTTTTTGTGGAGAACCATACATCACAGCTGTCGCGCCCATGGTGCTCAGCAATATGTGCATTCGTCACAAATGCTCAGATAAGGAGGTGAAAGCCAGACCCAATAACCAGGAAATCTCAACTTTGGAAAACCTGAACTATCAGACACTGTTTCCCTGTTTCAAGCATAATGGCTATTAATCATTGTATACCTTCTACAAAAAGGTTCATTTCATTTAGGATATCACAAGCCACCGGTTCTAGCTCTCTTCTCCATATCTGTATTCAGAAAGTTAATGCTGTGCTGATCACTTGCCTACAGTATCTCAGAAAAGTGAGTGCATCCTCACATTTTTTGTAAATACTGCATTATATCCTTTCATAGGACAGCACTAAAAATATAACACCTTGATAAAATGTAAAGTAGTCAGTGTTCAACTTGTATAACAGTGTAAATTTGGTGTGCCCTCAAAATAGCTCAACACACAGCCATCAATGTCTAAACCGCTGGTAATAAAAGGGAGTACATCTCTAAGTAAAAATGAACAAATTGTGCCACTTTGTATGTGAGCATCATTATTTTGCAGCACTGCTTTAACTCTCTTGGGCATGACGTTCACTAGAATCCTCCTCCATGACAATATCAAGGAGCTGGTGGAAACCTTGCGCTCCTCCACCTTCCATTTCAGGATGCCCCAAGATGTGAATACGGGTTTAGGGGCTGGAACATGCTTGGCCCTTTCCCGCACCTTTGCCCTAATTTTTTTTTTTGCAAAGGCAGTGGTTCCCCTTTTGGGGGGTTTCGGGGTCGTTTTGTTTGGGAAATGCCCTTGCTCTGCTTCAGTATGTCACAGTACATGTTGGCATTCATGGTTCCTTCAATAAGCTGTAACTCCCCACAGCCAGGAGCACTCGTGCAGCCTCCAATCATGGCACTTCCACCACTGTGCATGACTGTAAGCAAGACACACTTGTTTTTGCACTCCTCACCTGGTTGCCGCCACACACACTTGACACCATCTGAACCAAATTAGTTTATCTTTGCCTCATCAGACCACAGGACAGGGGTTCCCTAACCAGGGCCTTAGTTGCTTGTCTTCAGCAAACTGTTTTGCGGGTATCCCGGCATGATTTTAGAAAAGGCTTCCTTCTGGGACAACATCAGAGAAACCCAAATTTTATGCAGTGGCGGTGTATGGGCGACAATGAAGGGTGACCCTCTAAACCCTTTAACCTCTGCGCAAGCTGGGAGCACTCATATTCTGTTTTGAAAAACTTTCTGGTATAATGCTGAACACACGAACGCAACTTCTTGGGTCGACCATGGCAAGGCCTGTTCTGAGTGGAACCTGTATTGTTAATCTGCTGTACAGTCTTGGCCACAGTGCTGCAGCTCAGTTTCAGGGTGTTTCCAGTCTTCTTAAACCGGCCATCCCTTTTGCCATGAGATGCCATGTTTTAACTTTCAGTGATGGTAAGAGTGTGTGAGAGAGCAATAACACCAAATGTAACGCACCTGCTCCCCATTCACACCTGAGACTTTGTAACACTAACGAGTCACATGACACCGTGGAGGGAAATTAGGAGACATTGGTGGCTGTTTGTGAAGTTATTTTGAGGGCACACCAAATTTACACTGTCATACAAGTTGTACACTGACTACTTTGCATTGTATCAAAGTGTAATATCTTCAGTTTTGTCCCATGAAAATAAATACAATATTTACAAAAAAAAATGAGGGGTGTAGTTGGAATCTTGGAATCCCCAATTTATAATGGTGGAGTTTTACCTTGAATGAGGTGTTGCTTACAGATGTTACTTAGTCCCAGATCTAAACCATTTCAAACAGATGGGAGGATGTACAGGTTTTATTTGGAAGTGATCTTATAGAGTAGTGAATAATCAAATATCAGCACCCCTCTCCAACATCCATCTTTTTAAATCCTGACAGTTTACCCATGACAAATATCTTCTGCTATGAAGGGGATAGATAACAGTACCATGCCCACAGTGGAACAATTTTAAATTATAAAATCATTACACAGGAAAAACACAGCTTCTACAAATTTTGCCTCAGAAAAAATCGGTGGTTTGGAAACAAAAGAACCTGAAAATGTGAGTAAGCAACATGAAAAGTCCAGAAGGGGGCAGCAACAGCTTGACTTCTGAATTCCTCAAATGCATCTGTTGAGATACCCTTGATAAATTTGATAAAATTGATCAAAATGATCCTCCCACTGTATTCTATGGACTGGTAAATCAAAAATCATGCAATGGATTTGTCCATTAGTAGCAGTTATAATATAACTGGATAGAAAAAGACCGTCCACTTTTTCTCCACATTTCTAAGTTAAAGTTACCTACAAAAATGATTTCTAAGCACCTTCAAGGCTGTGTCCATAACCTATACTTCACCTATTAAAAGTACAGCATGATGACAGGGTGAATAACTACCTAAAACATGGCCAGCTTACAGAGGTGAAGAACCTACACTTCAGACAACTAACATGTGCCATCTCAGGATGCATGGAAGTAATAGAAGGACCTACTGCTCTATAAGCCCAAGCACAGTACAACTGGAGGACTAGACTAGTTTGTTCATTACATAAGCAGACCACTTACAGAACTAATTTTCTACTTTCCTCAAGTGATAAAAACTAATGGCAGGATGTGCAGAAGCTGTAGTCCCACGTGCAGCTTCTGGTAAGGGGATACTTACTATCCTGCCAAACCTGGTAAACGGTCGTCAAAAGGACACTTTTGACAATATATATTGGCATCTCTTTTTTTTCTTTCTGCATCATAACATATATTTCTGTGCCAAAATATGCATATAATAGAAAAAAAAAACTCAATAGGAAAAGTTGGTTTAGAGTGATGACCATGCGACCCTTGCTGAGGGAAGCATAGGCTAGTTACTAACACCCTGTTGCCAGTGGTGTGGCCTTTATGCTATAAAGTACAGTAGTTTCAGAGCATTTATCAGGGCTGTCTAAGGTATATTGTATTATGTATATCACAGGACATATCATCATACAATTTTCTGTTCATATGCCTTTTACACCAGTGCAGTAGGCCCCTTTCTACAAATTAAAAAAATGCTACAGCCCCCATTCCTGTAAAAGTAATGGCTCCCATGGACTCACTGCATAGACTAAACATGGTGTCAGTCATGTGACCTCCTGGCATTCAGTTAGCAGCAGGGTTACAGGATATCTGTTGGGGAACTGAAGAGGAAGAATGGTGGATTATAAATATCAATATTTTTCTGCTTTTACCTTGGGTCAAAAATTTCTTTCATTGGTTATTGTGCAAAACGACATGGTGTATTAAGATCGGTAAATGTTCATATGCATAAATATATAAATTTATTAAGGTTAAGAAGTCACATGATTGTGGTGGGTTTAAAACGCTGATTAACCGATTACCAACATGCTTGACAAAGGAGGTGTGACCTCCGAAACATCACGGGTGTGTTGCAAACTCCAGGCAACTGTGTGGAACCTCAGCTAACAATTATGCTGGACATCAGGAGATGCATATAGCAGGAAACTTCCTAAATGGCAAGTAACTTATATACATATGGTTATGTGCAATAAATATTGTTGAGCTGCAAAATGTTGCGATACATGTTGGAACTGAGAAGTTTAAGAATATATTCCTTAATATTATCAAGGCTAACGAGTTTTCATTATCAAAAAATGTTATTTATAGTTTGCTTAAAGATTATTAATAACATTATTATAGCAACTTCATCACTGTGTGTATCTTCTTGTATAACTGCTGTCTCTGCAGGTTATCTTTTGTTAATAAAGTTAACAGAAAAAAAACCTGAAAATTAGAGGGAAAAAAAAACAGAAAGAGGCCAGAGAAGGATGAGCGAGTGACTTCTCTGCAGACACTGACAGACATGATAAGACTTTGCTGGAGGTGGTAATACTGGAGAAGTTCTGTCCTCAATAAACTACCATTACCTGGATACCAGGGGTCACATGACAGTCCTGTCCATACAGTAACTCCAGAGCAGCCACAACTGATGACAGGTACAGTATATAAGCTATACCATTTTTATTTCTAGATAGGAGCCTACTGCAATTGGCAGAGAGATGCAGGAGCAAAATTTGAATTACGTGTATATTAGAAAAATGTACGACTTCCTATTATGTACAAGATAATAAAATAAATTTTAAAAGTAGACACTCACTACAAGAATTGCTTTTTATGTTAAAGATCTTGCAAAAAAACAAGTCACTTTGCAATATATGTCCATTACCAGTGTCCTACCTATTCCTAGATATTCCATCTTGTATGGGCTGCATCAGTTCCTCAGGTTGCTATAGCTACAGACCTGGCTTCTACTGCAGCCCAGTAGAAGCTAGGACATTTGCCCCTGAATTCAAAATGAAACCAAGAAAACAGGACTGAGGTAAGATGAATCAATGTAGTGAGACAATCCCTTTGAGTCTCAACTCTGACAGTGTTACCTGCTGTGCCACAAATAGGTCCATTTTAATCATAAGCGCTCATGAGCCCTGTCCTCCTGCGAGTGCCTTATTTCTGTGCATAGTGTACAGGTCAGCAGGCCTAGCGGTGGTCCACTCATAATAAAGGAGGCTGTACCGTGCCAAATTTGAGACTTAAAGGGCATTGACTACTTTATAATTATTTCGTACATAATAGGCAATCATGGAATCAACAGATAGTAAAAGTAAATAAGTCCGTCTTCACAGTTCTGCTCAGAGAGCCAATGTCAGCTTCTGTGTGTAAATAAACAGCCACCCCCTTGGTGTGTGTGTGTGTGTGTGTGTAGTGGTGGTGTGTGTGTATGTGTGCGCTGCGGCGTGCGTGGTGCTTATATATATGATATAATATATATATATATATATATATATACACTACACACCACACACAAACACAGTGTATCTCACATGTGACTGCACCTCTCACATTTTTGTAAATATTGTATTACATCTTTTCATGGGACAACACTGAAGATATGACACTTTGATATAATGTAAAGTAGTCCGTGTATATATTGTATAACAGTGCAAATTTGTTTTGCTCCCAAAATAACTCAACACACAGCCAATGTCTAAACTGTTGGCAACAAAAGTACCTCTAAGTGAAAACAGATACAGTGTCCCCAATTTGCCATTTTCACTACTAAACAACCCACCCCCCCCCCCCCACCCTGCTATTTCTGTTTCAGTATCTGGTACCACCATTTCTCCTAGGCAGCAGGCCCACTGTCTGGGGGTTATATTAGATTCTGATCTGACCTTCACCCCATATATCCAATCCCTTGCCCGCTCTTGACACTTGCACCTCAAGAACATCTCCAGAATCCGTCCGTTTCTCACCGTGGAAACAAGTCAAACTCTAATTGTGGCCCTTATTCTTTCTCGTCTTGACTACTGCAACTCCCTGCTAATCGGTCTCCCTCTCTGCAAACTCTCCCCTCTCCAATCTGTCCTGAATGCAGCAGCCAGGCTCATCTTTCTCTCCAGCCGCTATACTGATGCCTCTACCCTGTGTCAGTCACTGCACTGGTTGCCCATTCGGTACAGCATACAGTATAAACTCAGCATTCTCACTCATAAAGCTCTCCACAATGCTTGCCCCCCCCACCCTTCCCCCTACATCTCCTCCCTCGTCTCTGTCTACCACCCGACCCGCTCTCTCCGCTCTGCTGCTGATATCAGGTTACACTCAATCATCCGAACCTCCCATGCCCGTCTCCAAGATTTCACACGTGTGGCACCATTCTCTGGAATATTGCTACCGTGGGCAGATCAGCACATTCACAACCTTCATAGTTTTTAAGAGTGCCCTGAGAACACATCTTCTCGTCTGGCCTACCAAGATCCCTAACTGCTATCACACACATCTGTCACTCCCTACACTAGGGCACTCACAGGCACTTATCTGTATATAGATGTACTGTCAGGGTGGCAGGTTCATCCATTTTTCATGTAAACCACCCCCTATTTATGAAACATGGCTGGACCATTGTAAACTTGGCACTTCTTACCGTATGTTTCACCCATACACCCTAATAGATTGTAAGCTCTCGAGCAGGGCCCTCACACCTTGTGTCTCATTTGTAAGTACTTTTAATGTGTAATGTCTGTTACGTTTACCTTGAATTTGTAAAGTGCTGCGGAATATGTTGGCGCTACAAAAATAAACATTATTATTATTATGATTATTCACTCCACAATGTCATGCGACTGGTTAGTGTTACAAAGTCTCAGGTGTCAATGGGGAGCAGGTGTGTTAAATTTGGTATTCTCCCTCACACACTCTTACAATCTGGTCAGTTCAATATGGCAGCTCATAGCAAAGAACTCTCTGAGAATCTGAAAAAAAGAATTGTTGCTCTACATATAGATGGCCTAGGCCAGTGGTGGCGAACCTATGGAACGCCGAGGCCTCCCTGCTGCCACGCGCGCCGGCTGCCCACTCGCTGTGATTTCAAGCTGCTCAGGACGCTTCTGTGTCCTGTGCAACTGGTGTGTGGCAGTGCCTCCTGCGTGCGATCCCTCCCCTTTCTGTTCGCTGGCAGTGGCCACACTGATCAAGTGAGCTCAGCATGTGTACAGTGCTGCATGGTACACAGCAGCAGCAGCAGCCAGGCATGGGACATAGGCGCCTGGGGATAAAGGGCTGGATAAGAGGAGAGGTGCTGCTGCAGGAATGATCCTCTTCTTAGTAGTCATTTCTAGCCCTGGAGCAGGCACAGCTTCTAATTGGGGGCCCACTTAGAGCTGCCTGCAAACCCTGTTGCCGACTCTTGCTCTTTGCAGCTTTGGGGGTGGGACCCTGAGCTCCTGCTCAAACACTGCCAGCAGCAGAGAAAGAGAAGAAGGCAAACAGTGTGAGTAGCTGCTGATGGCTCCCTAAATAAATATACTTTCTATTGTGCTCCTAGAGTATCCAGCTGTCTGTCCAGACTTCAGGAGCAGTCAGCTGATCTGATAACACCTTTCCCTCCACATGCTTCACTGATAAGACCAGGGCCCTCAGGTCAGAGTGGATGCAAATGAAATCCCCAGTTCAGCTGAGGCAGTGTTCACACTGTATTCACATATGTGTGCTGCTCAGTCCAATGTACTGCATTTATTAATATTAATGCCTTGGTTCAGTGTATTCTCTTAATAAACCCCTTAAAACCATTATAGCCATGGGGAACCATCCCGTATATGCCGGGGGGAGGCCCTCGTATACTGCCTGTGGGGGGGGGCCCTGTATACGCCAGTGGGGGGGGGGGAGCATCTTAACTGGGGGCCCGGGGGAAGCATCTGTTACTGCCTTGGGGGGAAGCCTCTGATACTGCCAGTGGGGGGAGGCCATCTGTTAGCAGTGGGGGGGGGGCCCTCTGTAACTGCCTGGGGGAGCCCTCTGTAAAACTGCCCTGGGGGGGGAGCCATCTGTATACGCCAGTGGGGGGGAACCATTGTATATGCCCCGTGGGGGGGGGGCCTCTGTTACTGCCAGTGGGGGAGACCCTTGTTTCTGCCGTGGGGGGGGGAGCCATCTGTATACTGCCTGTGGGGGGAGGGGGCATCTGTATACTGCCAGTGGGGGGGGGGGGCATCTGTATACTGCCTGGGGGGGGGGGGGGCATCTGTATACTGCCTGTGGGGGGAGGGGCCATCTGTATACTGCCTGTGGGGGGAGGGGGCATCTGTATACTGCCCCGTGGGGGGGGGGGGGGGGAAAACCATCTGTATACTGCCGTGGGGGGGAAACCACTTTTTCTGCCTGTGGGGGAGCCATCGTTACTGCCATGGGGGGGGGGGGGATTTATACTGCCTGGGGGGGGGGCAACTTTTCTGCCTGGGGGGGGGGGGCTTTATACTCCGGGGGGGGGCCATTGTATAACTGCCATGGGGGGGGACTGTATACTGCCATGGGGGAACCTTTATTCCATGGGGGGACCATCTGTATAGGTGGGGGAGAGCCTTTTTATATTGTGGGGAAGGCCCTCCTTAACGGGATTTGGGGGGGGGGGGGGATTGTATACGCCCCTGGGGGGGTCATCGATACTGCCTTGGGGGAGGGGATCTATCTCCCCCGGGGGGGGGGGAGATCTGAACTGCCGTGGGGGAAAAGCACTGTTATGGGGGGGGGGGGCCCCTCCCCCTAACAACCATTGGGGGAAAATCTGATAGCCCGTGGGGGAAGGCCATCTTAACTGAGTGGGGGGAGAGCCATTGTAACGGGAAATGGGGGGAGAGCCACTTATTATGCCATGAAAAGGGGCCCTTTTAATACAGGGCCAGTGGGGGGAGCCATCTGTATATGCCGTGGGGTGAGGGCCCTCTGTATACGCCAGTGGGGGGAAAGCATCTGTTTTACTGCCAGTGGGGGGAGAGCCATCTGTATACTGCCTGTGGGGGGAGAGCCATCTGTATACTGCCAGTGTGGGGAGGGGCCTCTGTTACTGCCCTGGGGGGGGGGGTATCTGTAAAAACTGCCTGTGGGGGAGGGGCACTGTATACGCTGGGGGGGGGGGGAGCATCTGTATACTGCCAGTGGGGGGAGAGCCATCTGTATACTGCCAGTGGGGGGAGAGCCATCTGTATACTGCCAGTGGGGGGAGAGCCATCTGTATACTGCCAGTGGGGGGAGAGCCATCTGTATACTGCCTGTGGGGGGAGAGCCATCTGTATACTGCCAGTGGGGGGGGGGGGGAGCATCTGTATACTGCCAGGGGGGGGAGAGCTATATGTATACTGCCAGTGGGGGGAGAGCCATATGTATACTGCCAGTGGGGGAAAAGCCCTTGAATACTGCCTGGGGGGGAGCCATCTGTATACTCCTGTGGGGGGAGCCCTCTGAATCCTGGGGTGGGGCCTCTGTAAATTGCCGTGGGGGGAGCCATCTGTCCTGTGGGACTTTTTACTGCCTGAAGGGACAACTACTGCCTGTGGGGGTGTATACTGCCTTGGGGGCCCAATCTTATACCTGTCTGCCTGAGGGGCAAAATTCTATATACCGTTTTTATTGAGGGGCCTAACACCCCCACCTAAATGAGGGGGGTTAAAAAAAAACCTGTAATAAGGGGTTGCTGGAAAAGTGGGATTCAAATATTTTGTGTCTAAGGCCCCCCTTCCACGGCTTATTTGGGACGGATTGGCGCCGTATTCCGCCCGGTTTGGCTTCAATAGGGCCAATCCGTCGGGGGTCATTCGGTAATCCCGGGCTCTCATAAGGAACGGGAATCCGTCGCTCCTCCCCCCTCGGCAATCCGCCGGGGGGGGAAAGTGACTGCACATTAAATTTACGGCGCGGAGCCCGTAAAAAAATGCATTGTCTATGGGCCGGGAGCGGCGCCCCCCCCCTCCCCCCCCCCCCCCCCGTATTCACGGGGATTGTGCCTCAAACGGCGCAAACAAAACCGTCGGGAATAAGCCCTGTGAAAAAGGCCCAAACTTTAGGGGTGAGTGTTGGTGGGGGAAGTACATGAAAGGGGTGAACCGGATGGAGAAAAAAAGGAAAGGAACGGCTCCTGGGAAAAAATCACCTGTGAGTTACTAAAAGTGCTGAATTTTAATTTTATATGTGTGCAAAGTGTAATGGTTTATATTCAGTAATGGTGTGGCGCAATCATTCAGTCACTTTGTGGTGGTGATACGTGGCAGTATTATTCAGTCACTATGTGGTCGTGGTGTTATATTAATCAGTCAACTGTTTGCTGAGCACCTGTTGCTATCTACCACAATATGTTCACTGTATAGTGGAAATATGGCAGAGGGATGGGCTAAGCGGCTGTCACATCCCTCGTATTAATTGTTGTGTGGCCCCGCGGCCCGATGTCACCTCGCTGGTTCGTGCTGACGTCGGCGGCGCTTTACGGTAACTAAAGTATTTTTCGATCGCAGTTTCGGCACTCGGTCTCAAAAAGGTTCGCCATCACTGGCCTAGGCTATAAGAATAATGACTGAACACTTGAAACTGAGCTGCAGCATGGTGGTCAAGACCATACAGCAGTTTAACAAGACAGATTCCACTCAGAACAGGCTTCATCATGGTCAACTAAAGAAGTTGAGTGCATGTGCTCAGCAGCATATCCAGAGACTGTCTTTTCAAAATAGATGTACGAGTGCTACTAGCATTGCTGCAGAGGTTAAAAAGGTGGGGCTCAGCCAGTCAGTGCTCAGAACATATGTCACACTGCATCAAATTGGTCTGCATGGCTCTTGTCCCAAAAGAAAGCCTTTTCTAAAGAAGATGCACAAGAAAGAATACAGTTTGCTGAAGACAAGCAGACTAAGGGCATGGATTACTGGAACCACATCCTGTGGTCTGATGAGACCAAGATAAACTTATTTGGTACAGATGGTGTCAAGCATGTGGCGGCCACCAAGTGAGGAGTACAAAGACAAGTGTGTCTTGCCTACAGTCAAGCATGGTGGTGGAAGTGTCATTGTTTAAGGCTGCATGAGTTCTGCCATCTGTGGGGAGCTGCAGTTCATTGAAGGAACCATGTATGCCAACATGTACCGTGACATCCTGAAACAGAGCATAATGACCTCCCTTCAGAAACTGGACCGCAGGGCAATATTCTAACATAACAACCCCAAACACATCTCCATGACAACACTGTCTCACTAAAGAAAATAAGAGTAAAGTTGCTGAATTGGTCAAGCATGTCTCCAGACCTTAACCCTATTTAACATCTGTGGGGCATCCTCAAACGGAAGGTGGAGGAGTGCAAGGTCTCCAACATCCACCAGCTCCAGGATATAGTCATGGTGGAGGATTCCAGTGGCTGCAACCTGTGAAGCTCTAGTGAACGCCATGCCCAAGAGAGTTAAGGCAGTGCTGGAAAATAATGGTGGCCACACAAAATATTCACACTTTGGGGTGTACTCACTTTTGTTGCCAGCAGTCTAGACATTGAAGGCTGTGAGAGTTATTTTGAGGACACACCAAATTTACACTGTTCTACAAGCTGTACACGGAGAACTTTACATTGTAACAAAGTGTCATATCTTAGTGTTGTGCCATGACCAAATATAGTGCAATATTTAAAAAAACATGAGGGGTGTACTCAGTTTTGTGAGATACTGTATATATACAGTGGGGAAAATAAGTATTTGATACACTGGCAAGTTTCCCACCTACAAAGAATGGAAAGGTCTGTAATTTTTATTGTGGGTGCACTTCAACTGTGAGAGACCGAATCTTAAAAAAAAAAAAATCCAGAAAATTATATTTTATGATTTTTAAATAATTAATTTGCATTTTATTGCATGAAATAAGTATTTGATCCCCTACCAACCAGCAAGAATCCTGGCTCTCACAGACCTAAAAGGGTGCTTTCACACGGCGTGTATTTTCATGTGTTTCTTATTTTGCAGAAATACACAACTATTAATGCTGGGCATTTCTGCAAAAAAAAAAAAAAAAAAAACACACAAGAAAAAACGCACCAAAAACGCTCCGTGTGAAAGCACCCTTAGTTTTTCTTTAAGGATGCTTTCACACAGTGCGATTTTGGTGTGGTTTTTTTGTGCAGAAAGGCACAGCAATTAATGTTATACATCTCTGCACCAAAAACGCACCGTGGGAAATCACCCTAAGGCCCTGTTCACACGGCGGGTTTGGGCGCGGCCAAACCTCATCCTACCCTCGCCGCAAACTCGCGTCCCCCGCCGCAGGTTTGCGGTGCGAGCGCTGGGCGTGGTCTCGGCGCGGGTGGAGCGTGGCTTGCGGAGAGGGTTTGCCCCCATGCAAATTAATAGGCAGGGGGCAAACCGCGCCGAGAGCCAGCCGCGCACCACCCGAGGCGACACCGCGCGGCCACCGCGCTGAGAACTCCCTGTCAAGAATTGACAGGAGAGTTCTCACACACGCGCGGCAAGGCCGCGGCCCCAAAGCCGCGGCCAGACCCGCAGCGTGTGAATATTAACGCGGTTTCCAATAGGAAACCATGTTAATAAACTAGGCGTGATTTGGACGTGGTTTTGGACGCGGAAACCGCGTCGGATCCCGCGGCCATCTCCGCCGTGTGAACATGCACTAAGTCGTCCTCCTACTGTGCACTTATTATTATCCCGTTTTAATGGCACCTGTTTGAACTTGTTACCTGTATTAAAGACACCTGTCCACACAATCAATTACACTTCAGCCTCTCCACCAAGACCAAAGAGCCGTCTAAGAAGACGAGGGACAAAACTGTAGCCCATCCTAGCCTTGTGCAGAGCTACAGGACACTAGGCAAGTAGCGTGGTGAGAAGGCAACACCGGTTGGCACAATTATTAGAAAATGGAAGAAACACAAGATGACCATCAATCTTCCTCGGTCTAAGGCTCCATGCAAAATATCGTCCTGTGGTGTAAGGCTGATTCTGAGAAAGATCATGGATCAGCCCAGAACTGCATGGTTAATGATCTAAATAGAGCTGGGACTACACTCAAAGATTACCGCTGGTAACACGCTACGCTGTCATATATTACTTTTATTTATTTTTTTTGTGGAGGAAAAAAGTATTTCATACCCTGCCGTTTTTGCAATTTTTCCCAGCTGGAGATAATGGAAATGTCTGATTTTATTTGTGGTGGAAAAAAGTATTTGAAAAAATTTTTTGATGCACCAAATAGATCTCCAAAAATTCAACTTAAAGGTAAATAAAGACTATCAAATACATTGCTCTTCTGATTTTATATATTTTTATAATATATTTATTTTACACACACACACACACACACACACACACACACACACACACTAAACTAGGGATTTGTATGTACAAAAGCAGGAGGTAAGATTTGCTCCTAACTCTGAAGAGAAGAAAAATCAGAAGAGCAATGTATTTGATGATCTTTATTTACCCTTGCCTACATGTTTAAAGGTAATAAAGGGAGTAGGAATACCACTAAGTTGAATTTTTGGAGATCTATTTGGTGCATCAAAATAAGTGTCAAAAAATGTCATGTGAATCTAGCCCAACACTGTAGAATATTACCTCATTGAGTTCATTGTTCCGGCGACCTTCAAGTCCAGAAAACACAGAACTTCCCTCTTTGCTGGGAGTTAAAGTAATAGGTGAAGATGAGCCACTATGAACTGGTGTTTCTACAAAAGAAAAAGGAAATTATAATATAAAGCTTCTAATGCAGGAATACAAAAACCCCAAATGAAACTGAAGTCAAATTTTTAAAATGAGTTAAATAAATTCTGTATAGTGCTAGAGCTGTTAATTCTTTCACTCTGGTCCTTAAAGCCAAGGTGTTGTGTACAGTACACACTACTGGTCCTTACTACTACAGGAAATAAATGGACTACATATTACAAGGCTGTACAGAAGCTAATAAAATAATGTCCCTCTTCTGACATGACTACAAAAAGTGACTGAAGCTGCACCTCACGGACTCCATTCAATGTGCTGAGTGAATGCAATGAGTGGGAAGCATAAGGGGTCAGTGAGGGGAATTTTCAGTCAATGTCTGCAAAGGTCTTGGTAACCTTAGAGATGGGAACATCATTTTGCAATTTCGCCTGAGACAGAAACCTGCAATCATTTTGATATTTCCAGTGGTGTTCATGTCCTTTAAAGTACACATCACTTTAGAAACCTGCATTTGAAGGACCAACATTAACACAAGCCAAGCAGGTCCATGACTAACGATGAACATTTGCCGGATGTTTTATTTTAAGCATCTTCAGATTAAGGGTCATTGCATGCAAGGTTTTGTGTGTCTGGGGAGTGTGAGAGTTTGGTGACACTAGTTTCAATAAAGTATCAGAGGGGGCGATCTTGGTCCACTAGTCCCATCTGACCAAGCTGACTTTGGCTCCTTAACGACACCGCTATTTTAGGTCTTGAGGCACCTGTATTTTTTTCTCTTTGTTTTTGGATCACTGCGCTCTGAGAACCACAAGTATTTTTTCTGATGATGTAGCTATGCTGAGGCTTGTTTCATGTAAGACAAGCTGCGTTTTTAATGCTCCAATTTTAGGGGATCTATAATGTATTGAAAAACCTATATTCATTTTAAATTTGGAAGTGCAATTCCGCAATTTCCTGGTTTTTGCTTTACATCATTCGTTACATAAGGCCGTGTTCACACGGCTTATTCCCGACGGATTTGTGCGCCGTATTAAGCGCACAAATCCGTCGGGAATAAGGGGCGGGACGGGGGCGGGGGCCGGAGCGCGGCGGGGGCGCCGCTCCCGGCCCCATAGACAATGCATTGTTTACGGCGCGTCCGCGCCGTCCATAATGTGCATGTCACTTTCTCCCCCCGCGGCGGATTTGCCGAGCGGGGAGGAGCGACGGAATCCACTGTTCTCTATGAGAGCAGTGGATTACCGTAATGACTCAGACGGATTGGCGCCGTATTGAAGCGCAAATCCGGCGCGGAATACGGCGCCAATCCGTCGGCAAATAAGCCGTGTGAACGGGGCCTAAGACAACCTACCCAGCAAAATCTGTAAACACAGACAGGTGTTCATGAACGGACACTCCTTGATGAAGCACAGGCAAAATTTGCGTCAGGAATGCAAGCTCTCATGCGATTGTCCCATTTGCATCTCTGGTTAAATATCTATATTCTCATTATTTATGCATTTTTACTATACATTGTTATGGATGTCCACAATAATTAGTCTACTGAATTTAAAATCTATTTTTTATTGGATTTACTCTGTTGGTATTTTTGTTTGTAGGTATGACCATTCATTACATAGTATGAATGACATATTAAAAGAGGTTGTCTCACGAAAAAAATTAGCTTTCAACATGTAGGGAACAGTAAAGGAAGATGTTTTCCAAATACATTTCTTTGTTTTTTTTCTTTGTTGAGGAGAGAAGTAATTTTATAAGCTCTGAGTGCACTCCGGTTTCTCTAGGTTACAGACCTGGTCTGCTCTCCCCTCCTCAGCTGTTAGTCTTATCTGATAGCAGAGATGACATCATCACACAGAACTGCCTGTGGCTTGAGAGCTTGACTGTTCTCTGATCTCACAAACAAAGGAGACTATTTACTTTTGTTTACTTTACCTATGAAGCTTCTCTGGACTTTGACCTGAGAGCAGGAGATGTTTATCTTGAGTAATTAGCAGACCTTTGAATACAGAGCTGACATGCTAATCATCCACAGCCTGCATGAATGAAAGCCGATATTGGCTCTGTGAAACAATGTGGTGAAACAACCCTTTTATGCTGTGAATTGGTACAAAATTGATATAGATTTTTATGTTTTAATATCTTTGCACAATAAAAAAAAAAAAATATAAAAAAATTTTAATTTTTTTCTTTCAGTCTAATGGAACGCGAGTTTGTCTTTTGCACGGCAAGCTGTAGTTTAAGGATACCATTTTTGAGTAGATTCATTTTTTTATTCACTTTTTTTTTTTAAAGCCAGGTGACCAGAAATCAGGTCATGCATTTTTTCAACTGTGCAGATAAAAAAAGAACACATTCGTTTACTAAATGTTTTTTTTTTTTTTTGTATAATGGGAAAAATGGAGATTATTCCTTTATTATATAAAGAGAATCTATCACATAGGTTATGCCTCCCTTGCTGAGGACAACACAAGCTAGTGACAGACATGCAGTTTCCAGGGCTGTGTCCCTTATTCTGTAAGATGCTGTAGTTAGTTTTTAATGCTGAAATCTGTCAGTTTTCAGGCAGTCCATCTTTTCATGAAAAGAATCAGTTTTTCATGACCTGCCCACCCATGTCTAGCCCCGCCTACCTCACACCTGCTCATGAATAAGCTGACTCTTTTCTGGCTGCAAACTGCCAGATTTGAGTAGTGCATGCTCTAAACCTGCTGCATCTTACAGAATAAGGGACACAGCACTGGAAACAGCATGTCTGTCACTAGCTTGTGCTGTCATCAGCAAGGGGGGCATAATCTATGTGACAGGTTCTTTTTAATGTTTTAACATTTAACTTTAACATTCTGATACAAGATACTGCAATACGTCTGCATTTCTGCACTGTCTTATGTTTGTCAGCATACTGCTAATACAAGTACAAAGATAATAGACCTAGAAGCCTCCATTACAACACTCTGATGCTATGGGAACCTCTTACCACCTTTACTCCTGCTGCTCCTCAGGGGGATAAAATGGCTGAGCTGGGAGTGTCGAACTGAAATATATGGTCTCCTGCATCTACACTGTCCCAGTGACGTTCACTTACAGCGGACTGTGCCGAGTGTCTAGCTGCAGCTCCATACACGTTCGATGGCACCAAAGAAGTGTTGGGAAAACAATTATTTGTATCAGAAGTGGGAATTAACCAGTAATTTGTGACTAATATCCTACTTCAGCAGCACAATATTATCTGGATGATAGGGAAACATCTAAGTGCGTACATTTTATCGAAATGATTGCTATATAAAGAAGCAACATAAAACAACAGAGACAACCTACTCTTCTCCAAGTGAAGAAATAACTTAGGCATTGAAGTTGGGGTCTCCGGATGCCGTCTTTTGGGCTGTGGAGAAGCACTACTCTCCGACAGCCTATCGCAGCTTGTACTGTGACGTGTTGAACGCCTCAAGGACTGCAAAATGTCCGGTTCTGTTCTCCGTCTCTTAGGAGTCGTGGACTCTCCAGTAGTGGGCTGGCTGTCCGTGGACTGTGGAGTTGGTGGGTTTAAAAGCGGTGGACTTGGTGACACTTCCTCTTGTGTTCTTTAAAACAAATAAATAAATGAACCTTTGACTGCTGATCTTTTTTTGTTAAGGAATTCATGTAGAAAAAAAGAAAAACATACCGATTACTAATAGATGAAAGTTCTTTAATAGGGAGAAAGAATTTAGAAGAGATCACTTTCTTATATTGTGCTTGCTCATATGGGTAGAGGAGTATAAGAGGGAGTGTGAAGTCGAATGTAATTCTTAAGCCGTCCACCATTTCTTTGCACAATTCTACACTAAAAAAAAAAAAAGTTTATTTAGTAACTTAACGTGTTTGAAACACACATAACAGACTGCTGCAAACAAAATACATGGAATGCTGTAGAAAATTTTTATTCATCTTATAGATACACACACTTAGCTCCACTGATGCCAGAACATACACTACTCATAAAAAGGTAGACACCTTTGGCTGAAATTTCAGGATGAAAAAAAATAAAAAGTGTGTAAAATAAAGATAAAGGAAGCAAAGCTGAAGACGGAAAGACATATTGCTATAGAAAGTAAAACTAACCTCAAAATATTTTTTAACTATATAAATAGTAAAAAGATTAAAACAGAAAATGTTGGCCCTTTGAAAAATACTGAGGGAGAGACAGTAGAGGGCGATGAGAAAAAAGCAAACGTATTAAACACTTTTTCCGCCATTTACCGAGGAGGATGACCTTCCTGTTGAACAGAGGGATGAGGTAAACTTCAACTTAAAAGTTTCTTGTCTAACCCAGGAAGAAGTGCAACTCCGCCTTAAGAAGTTAAAAATAGACAAATCCCCTGGTCCTGATGGCATACACCCCTGTGTCCTAAAGGAGTTAAGTGATGTCATAGAGAGGCCCCTATTCTTAATATTTATGGACGGTCTAATAACGGGGTATGTCCCAAAGGATTGGCGCATAGCAAATGTGGTGCCAATATTCAAAAAGGGGTCAAAAAGTGATCCAGGAAACTATAGGCCGGTAAGCTTAACCTCTGTTGTAGGTACAATGTTTGAAGGTTTTCTCAGAGATGCTATCCTGGAGTATCTCACTGAAAATAAATGTATAACGCCGGTCCAGCATGGATTTATGACGGATTGGTCCTGTTAGACCAAGCATTTGATACGGTGCCACATAAAAGGTTGGTAAATAAAATGAGAATGCTTGGACTGGGACTGGGGGAAAATGTGTGCAAGTGGGTAAGCAACTGGCTCACTGATAGAAAACAAAGGGTAGTAATTAACGGTACATACTCAGACTGGATCCCTGTTACTAGTGGGGTACCACAGGGGTCAGTATTGGTCCCTATCCTCTTTAACATTTTCACGAATGATCTTACACAGTAGAATATTGATCTTTGCAGACGATACTAAGCTCTGTAAAGTAATAAACACAACAGAGGATAATGTGTTATTACAAAGGGATCTGGATAAGTTGGAGGCCTGGGCAGGGAAATGGCAGATGAGGTTTAACACTGATAAATGCAAGGTTATGCACATGGGGAAGAGAAATCCATTACATGATTACATGTTAAATGGAAAAACACTGGGTAAAAGTGACATGGAGAAGGACTTGGGAATCCTGGTGGACAGTAAACTTAATTGTAGCAGCCAGTGTCAGACAGAAGCTGCCAAGGCAAATGGGATCATGGGGTGCATTAAAAGGGGCATAGATGCACATGATGAGAACATTATTCTCCCATTATACAAGTCACTGGTTAGACCACACATGGAATATTGTGTACAGTTTTGGGCACCAGTTCACAGGAAAGATTGTAGAGCTTGAACAGGTACAAAGGCAGGCAACAAAAATAATAAAAGGACTGGGTAGAATACAATACCCAGAAAGATCAGCCAAATAAGGGTTATTTAGTTTAGAGAAAAGATGGCTTCGGGGGGGACATAATAAATACATTATGTATAAATATCAAAGGTCAATATAGAGGTTTCTCCCAAGATTTATTTATACCCAGGACTATATCTAGAACAAGGGGACATCCTCTACGTCTTGAGGAACGAAAGTTTCTACATAAACATAGAAAGGACTTCTTTACTGTAAGAGCAGTAAGACCATGGAATTCTCTGCCAGAGGGACTTGTCATGGTGAATTCAATAACAGAGTTCAAAAAGGGTTTGGATGCATTTCTGGAGCATAATAATATAACAAGTTATAGTGACTAGGATTCTGGAGAGGGATCATTGATCCAGGGATTTTTCCGATTGCCAGATTGGAGTCCGGAAGGAATTTTTCCCTAAAATGAGGACAATTGGCTTCTACCTCATTGTTTTTTTTTTGCCTTTCTCTGGATCAACACCTTAGCACAACAGGCTGAACTGGATGGACGTCTTGTCTTTTTTCGGCCTTACATACTATGAAACATAAAATTTCTTGAAAGGTTTTAAATAAACTAAAAAATGAGACCATCTCTTATCTTTAGTATGCACCCGTCCAACTGTTCAGTGTTTCAGCACAACTCGCTGAACAAGAAGCTTAATAGCAAAAAAATTCACAAGAGGTGTTTGATCCCTGAATCACCCAATACATTTAATAGATCAATTTGAATTGGGATTTAAACAGTCCTCCTCATCATGCAGTTTAGATTGTGACATTATGAGATCAAGACAACACCTTACACTTGATCAACAGTACCTTGCGATTGCGAGGCTTCAAGCAGGATGCTCTCAGACAGAAGAGGCCACTGAGCTTAGAGTGTCATTAACAGGTTGCAACAGAAATACAACCAAGTGTCACGTCAAATCATTTGTGTACATCAGCACGGTCTGCAAGCTAGATGGCCGTCAGGGGTACCTGCCTACACCACCAGGCACAGCAATCATGGTCTTGCATGGTCCAGGAAGCGTCTACGCTGCATGAGGGACCAGTGGTCCTCAGTGCAGTTTAGGGATGAAAGTCGATACACGCCAAGCAGAAATGATGGCCGCCAATGATACTGGAGATGTCAAGCAGAGTGCTATGCATCAGCCAAGTCAGGTATCAGACAGATACCCTTGCCAGTTGTCTAGCACACAGACCACACTGATACAAACGGTGACAAATGGTCTGATGCGACACTTGGTTGATGCTCACCTCCCTTAAACCTGCCTGGAATTGTGCAGCATTCATCATCAATTTCCTCAGGGCATGGTTTACAATGAAGCAGTCATCAGTGTGTGATATAGCCAAAGGGCGCCCATTTTTTTCCATTTCTGTGACTCCTCCAGTCTCTCTGTATCTCTGTTGCAAGCTGCTGATGACACTCTAAGCTCAGTGGCCACTTCTATCTGAGAGCATCCTGCTTGACTCCTAAAAATGGTGAGGCACTGTTGATCAATTGTAAAGTGTGTCTTGGTCTCGTGATGTCAAAATTTGAACAGCATGATAAGGAGGGCTGTTTAAATCCCCAATTTAAATTGATCCTCTAAAATTATTAGGTGCTTCAGGGATCAAACACCTGTTGTGCATTTTGCTATTAGGCTTCTTGTTAGGGATCAGCAATTTGTGCAAAAGTACTGAAACATTGAACAATTGGACATTTGCATTCTAAAGTTAAAAGATGGTCTCAATTAGTTCATTTAAAAACATTTTCAAGAAATGTTATGTTCATCCTGAAATTTCATCCAAAAGCCAAATATCCCTAACTTTTTATATCTGTATATTCCACAAATTAAGCATCTAAACAAGTCTAATGTGTTGCTTAAAGGAATTGTCCACATCCATCCACATTTAAGTGAGAGAATGCTGCTACACCTGTAAGAAAATATATATATTAAAGGGGGAAAAAAAAAAAAAAAAAACAACATACTCCCCTCTAAACTGACTTCTGTTCCAGAGATGCCACTATCAATGCTCTCCTCTGGTTGCCGTCGGTTGGTTCATGCTCACTTCAGCCTCTGATTAGATACAGTGGTCTTATAACCACGCTTGATTCACCTTTTGAAAGTAAAGGCTTCAAACAGTGAAGTTGGGCAATGTAACCTGGCTGCTGAGGCTGCAGTGCGCCAAGCTGACCACTGGCAATTGAAAGAAAACAAAAGACCCAAGAAGAGGGCTAGCAGAAACATCACTGAGAGGTCTGTATAAAGGGGAGAATGGATTTTTTTTTTCTTATGGGCAGAGCAACATAATCTCGCTTAAAGAGTGGAGGTGGACAACTCCTTTAACCTATTCAAAATGGCAGGCATGGTTTTGGCTGATGAGGTTATCTACCACAGTGGCCACATGTGCAACTGTAAAAGTCATAGCAAGTCTGCATCTCAGATCCAGTTAGAAATTTTGTTGTAGATTTTGAATATCCCCATTAAAGTAGAAAATTCACAATAAATCCACAGCATTTTCGCAACATCAGTAGACAAGCTGTGGAGTTCAAACCTCCAGAGCAGGTCGATTTCCATGTGCATTCTGTGAGGATATTTTCTAAAGTGCATGGATGAGTTCTGAGTTTTTACCAATCGTCTTCAAACAGATCAAGGAATGTATTCGAGAAACATTTCTTAGCCTACACTAGCATCACGTTTATTGTACATGCTAAAATGTAAAACGGATGACAAACAGTGGTATTTGTCACCCAGAGATGTAAGGATATGTTCACACAGTGTAATTGTAGTGCATTTCGCCACATATTTGCGCTGTAATACAGGCAAAATGCGCACCGCAATGACGGTAATTCATAGCTATGGGAGCGCTATGAATTACGCCTCGTCTCCCCTGGCGTACAATACGATCATATTGTATGCCGGGGGAGAGAAGTGATAATGTGCCGCTGATGATAGAAATGAATGGGGCCAGCACCCCCTGTGCTTGGAAGTACGCACCGATTAGCACGTGCTTCCAAAACACACGGCGTACTGCGGCACATACCAGTACGCCATGTGAACATATCCTAAGGAAAAAGAAAATTCACTGGCCCAACAGAAGCAAAAATGGACACATTCCCAGCCTTTGTCAGGCTATTTAAGTCAGTGGACAAGTTTAGATGCTATGTTAGGAACTCTCCTGGCATACACGCATACAAAAGCAAACAGCCTTAAAGGGGTTGTCTCACTACATTGATTCATCTTACCTCAGTCCTGTTTTCTTGAATTCACTTTGAATTCAGCGGCGTGTTTACTGGCTTCCACTAGACTGCAGTAGAAGCCAGGTCTGTAGCTATAACAACTAGTGCTGGCAGCCTATCAGGAGAGATCAAACAGGTCTGTAGCTATAGCGACCTGAGGAGCTGATGCAGCCCATACAAGAGGGGATATCTCAGAATAGGTAGGACACGGTTAATGAACATATATTGCAAAGTGACTTGTTTTTGCAAAATCTTTAAAATTAAAAACAATCCTTGTAGAAAGACAACCCCTTTAAACACGCACACAAATGTCAACAAACCTCATGCACTTCTTAGTAAATTTTTATATGGTATTGTGTGGGTACCCTTATCCTAAGCAAAAACAATCATGGTTAAGTAAGAACAGATACTACAAACATCTTACTTTTTCTCAGGTGGAACATAGTGGACATTCATGTTCACATTTGATGTGGTCTGATGATGCCTAATTCTTTCATTCGCTGAAAAGGCTGCATTTATTGCAAAGTGTTTAACGTACGACTCAAGAATCGTAATGATGTTGGTCTGACAAGGCAGTTTCACAAGCTGAAATAGAAGAAAAAAAAAAAAAAGGTTTTTTTTGTAATTATTTACACAGTTAGTACAGTACATAATAGAGATATTTCTAGCACTTGTATGAGGGCATGCCATGGTATCTACACTAAGGCTATGTTCACACGGCTGATTTTGGGACGGATTTCAGTCCGTATTGCGCGCCGTACTGCGCTCTAATACGGCTGAAATCCGTCCCTGTCATTACGGTAATCCACAGTTCGCATAGAGAACTATGGATTCTGTCTCCTCTCCCCGCTCGCGAAATACAGCGAGCAGGGAGAAAGTGACATGCACATTATCCCGGCGGGATACACGCCGTGGATAATGAAAGCCTATGGAGCCGGCGAGCTGCCGGCCCGCCTCCCCCATACACACGCCGTAATTGCGGGCGAAATCCGTCCCACAATTACAGCGTGAATCAGCCGTGTGAACCCTGCCTAAGGCTCTCTTAACATCTGTGCTATTACTTCTCTATTCGTTCATAGGGGAATAATAGTGATCTGTCATATGACAAAAACCAACAGGCCCAATGGACTCTATCAGCATTTTGTTTGCCATTTATCAGAACAAAATAGCACAGCATGCTGTAAAAGATTATATAGAATTGTAACTATACCCGTTTGCGCTTGTTTATGTAATAGCAATCTTCTTCAAGCTTTTTTTTTAAAATATCGGGTATTTCTATTACAATGCTTTTTTCTTCCATGTCCCGTTTTGAGAGAATATCTTGTTCTTCTTTCTACAACACAATGGAAACAAAATATTATATGATCTAACGTTTCTTTTCAGACACATGTACAAATCAAAGTTAACTGTAAACATTCCTAAACAGATTATAGCCATTAACCCCTTAACATGTGATGTAATGGGAGATCAATAAAATCCCTACATATTTTAATACAAGTGATCACACAAGTGCATATTCAAGTTCTCTAGGGGTACTAAATGCTACCGTGGAGGGGGGGGGGGGGGAGGATTTTTGTACTTACCGTAAAATCCTTTTCTCATCCGATTCATTGGGGGACACAGCAGCTTGGGTGTATAGGCCCTTGCCCTAGGAGGCTGACACTAGGCGGACCGAACATGTTCGGTCCGCCCCAATGGCCTATATCCCTCCCGCTGACACCAGGCTGATCAGTTGGTACAAAAGCCGTGGCCGAAAGGTGGAACAAAAAAAGAACCCAAATTCCATGGAGAAAAAAGTGAGGGTGGGACGTGTGTCCCCCAGTGAATCGAACGAGCAAAAGATTTTACGGCAAGTACAAAAATTCAATTTTCTCGCCAATGTCATTGGGGGTCACAGCACCTTGGGATGTCCAAGAGGGTGGGAAACAAAAAAGGTAACAACTAAAAAATTCATCAGCAGTAACAAGCATTAGCACACTGCTGCCTGAAGCACCTTACGGCCGAGGCTTGCGTCAGCCGAGGCCAAGGTATGGATCTGTTAGAACTTAGAAAAAGTATGGACTGAAGCCCAGGTGGCAGCCTCGCACAACTGTAAAGCTGAAGCCTGATGCCAAACCGCCCAGGAGGCACCAACTGCTCGTGTGGAGTGAGCAGTGATCCGAAACGGAAGGGGTTCCCTCCCTAGACCGATAGGCTTCTGAAACTGCAGACCGGATCCAGCTGGCAATGCTGGCCTTCTAGGCCGCCAAGCCCCTGCGTGGGCCCTCCGGACTTACAAAGAGGGCTTCAGAGCGCCTAAAGGATTCCATAAAAGAGAGGTAGATCCGAATGTCCCTGACCACATTTAAACAATGAAACGTTCGCTCTCGAGGATGAGAGGGCGAGGGACAAAAAGAGGGCAGAACTACGTCCTCATTGATATGAAACGATGAAACCATTCTAGGAAGAAACGAGGGAACAGGACGCAAAACAACCTTGTCCTTATACAGCACCAAGAAAGGGGACTTGCATGATAAAGCCGCCAGTTCAAACACTCGGCGGATGGAGGTAATGGCCACCAGGAAGGCTACCTTCCATGAAAGTAAACGTAGAGAAACTTCCTAGTGGCTCAAAGAGTGAAGACTGCATGGCCTTCAAAACAAGATTTTAATCCCAAGGTTCAATAAGCCTACGAACCGGAGGGACGGAATGTGCAACCCCCTGCAAAAAGGTTTTAACCTGTGAGCGGGAAGCCAGCTTCTGCCGAAACAAAATTGAGAGAGCAGAAATCTTACCTCTCAAGGAGGACAGGCCGAGCCCGAGCTCTAGGCCTGACTGCAGAAAAGACAGCACCCTTGGAGTAGAACATACCAAGGGGTGAAATTTCCAGGCTTCAGCCCAGGCGAAAAAGGCCTTCCAGGTATGGTAATAGATCCGGGCGGACTGAGGCTTTCGTGCCCGAATCATGTTCTGGATAACCGAATCCGACAAACCCCGTGATTTTAATATTGCGGTTTCAACAGCCATGGCGTCAAATGCAGCCGCGGTAAAGTGGGGTGGAACAGGGGACCCTACGAGAGAAGATCTGGACATAACGGAAGGGGCGAAGGAGCATCTGACAATAGGGCGACGAGATAAGCGTACCAGGACCTGTGGGGCCAGTCCCGGGCAATGAGAATACCGGGTACCCTCTCGGACCTGAGGCCACGGTGGAAAAAGGTAGATCAGAGCAAACTGACTCCAAGGTAGGACCAGCGCGTCTACTGCTAAGGCCAGGGGATCCCTGGCCCTGGACACTTAACTCAGGAGTTGGTGATAGAGGCGAGACGCAAACAGATCAACGTCTGGCGTCCCCCACTTCTGGCAAAGGAGAAAAACCTAGAACCTAGAAGAGCCCACTCCCTGGAATCGACCGTCGCTTGACTGAGATGATCGGCCAACCAGTTGTCCACCCCTGGAATGAAAATCGCCAACAAAGTCGGCACTGACGACTGAAGAATCCTCGCAGCTTCCCGAAAAACTGCCCGGCTTCTAGTGCCACCCTGATGATTCAGGTAAGCCACTGCCGTGGTGTTATTGGACTGAATCCGCACTGGGTGACCTCGAATAAGAGGGGACCAATGTGAGAGCGCTAGGAAAATGGCCCGGAGCTCCAGGACATTGATCTGAAGACCGGATTCCCTGCGGGACCAGCGACCCTAAGTCGTCCGGGAGCCGAAGACTGCGCCCCACTCCGATGCACTGGCGTCTGTGGTGATGATCAGCCATTGCAGGGACAGAAACGACTTCCCCTGATGCAGCGCAGGGGAGACTAGCCACCAACCCAGGTCGGCTCGCACCTGGAGTGGCAGATGAACGGTTGTGTCCAGGGTCATTGGAGACCCGTCCCACCGAGACAGGATCGCCTGCTGCAGAGGGAGAAAATGAAACTGCGCAAAGGCCACAGCCTCAAAGGCAGCCACCATCCTGCAGAGAACCCGCATGCAAGTGCGAAGGGTATTTGGGGTGTGATTCAGAAGTAGAAAAACGTCTGACTGTAGCTGCTGGATCTTCCCTGGTGGAAGAAATACTCTGGCCACCTGAGTATTGAGAAGCATCCCCAGAAACTCCATCCTCTGCAATAGGATCAGACATCGCAGAGCTGCGGAGCAGCGTCTGCCTCTTACGGACACCAGGCTGAAAACTGATCAGCCTGGCGTCAGCATGAGAGACATAGACCATTGGGGCGGACCCAACACGTTCGGCCCGCCTAGTGTCAGCCTCCTAGGGCAAGGGTATATACCCAAAGTGCTGTGTCCCTCAAGTGGCGAGAAAAAATATTTAAGAAAAAAATCTAAACATAAAAAAACACCTTAATTTAACAATGCAAAAAATAATCAAAAATGATCAAATACGCACCCCCGATTATTACCAATAAAAACTAAGCCTCACCCCACGAAAAAGAAAAAAAAACATTATACGGCTCTAACGGGAAAAATTAACTTTTTGGTCACAGAAAATACAGATGCAGAGCAAAGTTAGTTCTTTTAAAAAAATAAATAAATAAAACTGAATGAAGACCATATACATTTGGTATTGCTGAAATCGTACTGACCTGCATTATGAAGATAACAGATCACTAGTTTTGCTTGATGAACTCTTTAAACTCCACCACAATGAAAAATTGCACAGCTATGCACACACCCCCACCTCCCTATCAGAAAATATTCTTTGGTTCCCCAACACATTATAAGCTACATTAAATGATACGATTAAAAAATAAAACCCTTCCCACAAAAAAAAAAACAAGTCCTAAAACATTTATTTTTTTAAAATTTATAATTAAAAAAAAAAAAAAAAAAAAAAAAAAAAAGCAGTCCTTAAAGAGGTAGTCCCGTTTCGGAAAATTTGTCCTCCTCATTCACATGCAGGGCCGAATAACAGCTAGCGACGAGCGGCCAGCGAAGAGAATTTCCCGTTACAGGACTAACCCTTTAAAGGGGTTGTCTCACTACACTGATTCATCTTACCTCAGTCCTGTTTGCTTGGTTTCATTTTTAATTCAGGGGTGTTTTTACTGGCTTCTACTAGGCTGCATTAGAAGCCAGGTCTGTAGCTACAGCAACCAGTGCTGACAGCCTATCAGGATAGATCTGTCTGTAGGTCTGTAGCTATAGCGACCTGAGAATCTGATGCAGCCCATATAAGAGGGGATATTTCAGGATAGGTAGGACACTGTTAATGGACACATATTGCAAAGTGACTTGTTTTTGCAAGATCTTTAACATAAAAGCAATTTTTAGTGGGATAACCCTTAAGGCCTCTTTCAAACGGCTTTTTTCCCCGGGGGTTTGGTCCCGTACTGGGGCCCCGGATTTGCCCCTCATACGGCGGAAATCCTCGGAGCATTACGGAAACCCCCTGCTCTCATAGAGAACATGGATTCCGTGCCCCTCCCCCTCGGCGAATCCCCGGCGGGGAGAAAGTGCATGCACATTATTTACGGCGCAATACGCGCCGAAAAAAAAAATTGATTGTCTAGGGGGCCCGGGAGCGGCCCCCCCGCCGCGCTCCGGCCCCCCCCCCATCCGCCCTTATTCCAAGGGGTTTTTGTGAGCTCAATGGCCAAAAAATCGTGGGGAATAAGCCGTGTGAACAGGGCCTTAAGGGTTTTCCTAACCCTCATAGTTGCAACATACCCAATAATTTAAGGGTTATAGAAATAACTTTTAATCCACTCATTGCATTCCTTCACACCCCACTCTCCCTGCTGTGAAGTAAACTTACCATTTCTGCCTTTTCTTCAAAGTCACTTTCTTCACTTTTTATTTCCTATCATTTCCCTTCCCGCTTCTCTGATGAATGCTTAGGCTTGGGATAAATACAGTGTGGCCGGTTACCTCAAATGTTTGGGTTATACATACTTTCATCTTTTAACGCTGCACAACAGAACATAAACATTTAGATCTTTGTATTCAAGAAGTAGTTTACTTTCAGCATAAACACTTCCACAAATAAAGCACATGCACGTGAAGAACAGTACACAGATTATAAATTTAAATCTGTGCATGTAGCACATAAAACACACTTAAAAAACAAGTTAAAATTCTGAGAGTCTGATTTGGTTATTAAACACTGTGTATCCAGCAGAACTAGCAACCTACATTCCTTGAATTTTTTTCAAGTCTAACCAAGAAGAGGAAGATGAGGACATGAAACAGTGCATGGTGACCCTCAACCACACAACCAACATTAACCCCTTAGGGGCCGTTCACAGGCTTATTTCGGCGGGATTGGCCCGTGCTGGTGCCGGATTTGCGCTGCGTACGGCGCCAAATTCCGTCGCAATAATTAGGGTAATCCACCGTTCTCATGGGAAAAACAGTGGTTCCGTCGCCCCTACCCGTCGGCGAACCGCCGGGCGGGGGAAAGGACATGCACTTTTCCCAGGCGCAATACCCGGGGATAATGAAAAGCCCTTGGGGGCCCGGCGACCCGCCCCGCCCCTATTCAACCGGTTTGCGAGCGCAATCCGGCTCGCAATTACGGCTTTTTATAAGCCGTGTGAACCGGGCTTAAGGACCAGCATTTTGGTTTCCTGACACACCCCTTTTTTTAAAATCGGCATTGCCCTTTTATTAAATAACTTTGACATTACCTTCCATGTGATTCAGAGATTTTTTTTCTGTGCACATTGTGTTTTAAATTTAGAAAAATTTTTTCATCCACACAATCCGTGTTTGTAAAAATAAAAATTGTAAAAATTTTTAAAAAAATTGGTCATTTTGAAAGCTCTAAAATTTCTGTGTGCGAGAGATAATTATTCACCCAAAAATATTTATAACTGGCATCTACCATAGTCCTCTGGGGGTTGAAATTTTTTTAATTGTTTTTTTTTAATGCTTTAGGCCCTTTAGAAATTAAGTAATCATTTCTCACATTTCAAGAAAATTTGCAATTATATTTTTTTTTTTAAGGACCAGCCCAGTTTGACTGGCTTGGGGGGGCATCATGTTAGAGCCCCCTATAAATGACCCCATCAAAAATTAGACCCCTTAAAGTTTTTCAACAGTTTTTGGAATTTCTTAACCCTTTAGTTTTTCACAGAAAAAAAGAAAAGGGGAGGTAAAATTTAAAAATTTCATATTTTTGCAGATTTTCAATATTTATCCATTTTTCATGGAATACATAAATAGACCGGTAAACAACTTAATACATTTCCCCAGGGTCTGCCCTTTTTGAGATATCCCATTGTGGCCCTAGTGCATTTTTTGGGTAAACCCAAATTCGGTAGGAGGAGCACCTACCCGGGCTGGGGTTTATTTTTAATACGATTTTATTAGGTGCCCTTTCAGGTTTCGGGGCCCATTTAAGGGGGCAAAAATAAATTTAACACCCCTAAAAGGGGTCCCATATTTGGAACTAAACCCTTAAGGGAAAATACCCGGGGTGCAGTGAGTATATCGACCCCCCAGGTGTTTCACAAATTTGTTTTTTGCAAGGCGAAATTTTAGCTAAAAGGTTCATATTTACAAAGGGAAACCCGGAAAAAAGCCCCCCAAGATGTATACACAAATTTTTTCCAAGTTCGGCAATACCCTATAAGTGGTGTAAGCTGCGTTTGGGCCCCATGGCGAGTGTAAAGGGAGGGGGTATTTGGCTTTTGGCACCAGATTTTTTGGGGGGGCCAGTCCATCTGCAAAAACCCCAAAATAAAGAAAAGGTGAAACCTTCCAAAAGTCGCCCCATTTTGGGTTCAACACCCCCCAAGGACTTCTTTGGTTTTTACTGTCATTTTGGGTGCACAGGTGTTCGTTAGTTTTTTTGCATTTGGCCATGAAAAGGGGGGAAAAAAACGCAAATTTTGTCATTGTTTTTTGGGTTTCAATTTTACACCCTTCACCGTGCGGTATTTTGAAAGGATAACTTTACATGGGGTTTGGGTACAATTACAAGAAAAAATTTTATATACCAATATACTGAGTAAAAGCCAAGTTTTTCAGCACAAAAAATGTGCCAAAAATCCCCCTGGGTTATACTGGGTCACTGTGGCCTCGGGGCACCCGATGGCCGGGGGACAGGGCGCTTTAGTTATATCCCCTCAGGGGCGCAATAACTGATTTCCGAGTGACGCACAGTGTGGGGGCTGCGCGGCCCGGCACGCCGCATCCTTCACCATTTGCATCCCCAAACGCAATAGGGGAAGGGGTACCACGCGAGCAGAGAGCGAGCGCTCCCCTCCGCATGGGCTCCGGGCAGCGCAATGGGGGCTTCGGGGTTTCCCGGGCCCGGGGGTGTCATCACGCTGCTGCGCGGCCCTAGACGTCACCCGCCTGTGCCGGAAACCGAGGAGGCGCCCGGGAGCGGACAGCGGGATCCTTGAAAGTGATTGTTTTTTTTTTTTGCAATTTTGCCTCCCCTGCCTATACCGCTACAGCGCCTATACCTCCCTACAACTGCCTATACCCCCCCTATACCTCCCTTAACCCGGGCCCCTTTATACCTTCCTACACCCCCGGCCCTATACCTGCCTATTCCCTGCCGGGGGCCATATACCTCCCTTTTACCTGCTTAGGGGCTAAACGGGCCTTTTAATCCTAGGGGGGCCCAATTTACGGGCCCCTTTTGGGACATATACCTGCCTATACCTCAATGGGGCCCATATATCGCCTATAATTGTAGGGGGGATTTTAAAACGCCTAGTAATTTTATTGTACCCATTTTTATTTTTTAAAATTTTTACCAGTAGCCGCTGCATTTTTCCCCCTTAGTTTAAAACTCGATCAAAAAGGGTTTTCCCGTTTTTGGGGGGAAAAGTGGGTGCTTGGTTTATACTCGGGTCGGCTTTACCGGTTTTACGGTTTTTTTTTATGTTTTATTACTTTTACACAATAGAAAAGGGGTTAAAAAAATTTTTTAGTTGCCCTATTTGACGCCATACTTTTTTTTTTTGCTTCTGGGGAAAGTGGTAGGGGCTTTTGTTTTGCGAGATGAATTGATGTTTTTATTGGTACCATGTGCATATGACGCTTTGATCACTTTTTTGGGCCACATGTATGAAAACTGTTCAGATCTAAAACTCACTTTTTTGCCCATACGTTACTATGGGCAAAAAAGTGAGTTTTAGACCTAAATAGTTTTCATACATGTGGCCCTTTGAGTTGACGTTTTTATTAGTATCATTTTTGGGGGGGTTTAAAAATTTAAAAATCGGTTTTTTAAAACATTTTTGATACCTGGAAAGGGCAACTCCCCTGCTCCAAATCCCTTTCCCCCCCAAAAAAAACGTCCATCTCCCTCTGGGTTTTCCTATCTACCGGGGGGGTGTCCTTCGGATGGTAGGGGCCGACCCATCTTATATCTCGCCCAGAGCCCAAAAAAGCCCAAAAGGGAAACGAAAGCGGCGGAATGATTCTTGAGTGTTTCTCGTTGCAATGTCCAAACAAAACAGGGGCCGTTCCCCCCTTTTAAAGTTGCTTTTTTTCGGGCCTTAGGCTGCTGTTAAATATGCAATATCGTTTTTCCATCTCCCCCCCCCCCTTTCTTTTTTCCCCCCTTTCCCCCCCCCCCCCCTTCCCATTCCTTTTCCTTCCCCTCTCCTCCTTTATGTTATAATGGGTTTTATAATTTTTTTATAGGAAATTTTACCAGTCACTTAATGAATGGAAAAAAGTCCCTTTCGGCCCCGGGGGCTCACTGTAAAATTTGGGTTTAAAGGGAAACCCTCACTTTGTGTCGGAAAAAAGTGAAGTCGCCCTTTCACGATTTCCGGGGGGGGAAAGGGGGGTTTCTTTTGGCTCTTCTTTATTACTTCCTCCCGGAGTGTAATTGTGTTCCTTTTTTCCGTTTTCTTCTCCCCTTTTTCCCTCTTTTTTGGCGCGTTGGCCATTGGAATAACAGTTTAACCCCAGTTGGTAGAAACCCTTCCCTTTTTTTTTTTTTCTCCTCTTCTCCAGAACCAGACGCACGTGGCCATGAAAATCGTGACTTGGAACATGAAAGGCCTAAGATCTCCGGGTAAGCGCATAATGCCCTCATCATTTGAAACAATTAAGTGGGGATGTAGTCTTTTTTTGCTGAGACCCCTCATCGTTTGGAGGAAGATTTTCAACGGCATGAGGCGTTTATGGGTCGGTAAGGGTTAAGCTTCTCCCTGCAAACGGAGAAAAGCGGGGGTACTGTGATCCTGTTATGTGAACACTATTCTCGGGCATATTCCAACACCCTGAACATGATGTGGCAGGAATGTGGCTTAATGTTAAAACTTAGATTCCAGAACGAAGATATTTCCCTATACAATATATACAGGCCAAATGCAGGGAGGTTCCCATTTCTTTAAGAGTCTAGAGTCTTGTCCTATGCATGGACCCAGTGGTGAGCGCAAAATATAAGTGGGGTTTCAAGGGGGTTCTACCTCAGATAGAAGGACAAACAAATGTGTCGGGAGGGGGCCTCTGAGGATCCAGCCAGGTAGAACTGCCTTAGCCAATTTGTTGAAAACGTGGATGTTATGGCGATCCCTGAGGATTCTCAACCCATATGTGTACGAGAGTATTCCTACTTCATCGCCATGTCCACATATGCTGTTCAGAACTCGACTACACATTTATCTCCAGAAAATTGCTGCCACGGGTGGAGATGTCAAAATCAGGGGAATGGTCATTACAGACCCTTCTCCCGGTTTCACTGACCATACGGGACTATGTGCAGAGGGGCTCATATTATATATGGCCCGAATTTTTTTCCCTTCCTACTAATTCGTGAACGAGGATTCCAGCAGACTCTAACAAGGTGAGGTTGCTGGAGTTCCATGTCAGATAAAGCAATACATCAGTGCTCTACTTCAACTCTTCTGGGATACTGCTAAAGTAGAATTGAGGGGTAGATTGAATCACGTATGTCACCATCTTTCAAAAAAGGTCAGGAACAAATGATGCCCATTAAGTTCCTCAAGCATACGGTAAGGCATACAGTGCATTTACTTATCACCCCAAATTGTATAACAAAAGCCAAGTGGACTCAGCCAAAAGGAATAGAGCTTGGAATAGCAAAAAGGTAGGATTTATAAAAGATCCAAGTGGAAGCCCGCCAGTTTCCCCATCGGGAGTAAAGGGACGGCTCTTGGCTAGGTTTTGGCCATGGGTCCCCACCCCCTCAAGCCCACGTCCCTGCAGTGAAAGATAGTGGCGGGTGTGATAGAAGGCGGGAGAGGAGGTAGTGGAGATCTTCCGCTACTTCTACCAGAAACTTTACTCGGACGAGCATCTTGATGGTAGCCGCTCAGCAAAATGGCTTCAAAAAAATCGACATGCCGGGTCTCTCGGAAGAGGAGGTGGCTGGCTTGTGGACGCCCATAACTGAACCCGAACTTGAAGCATCAATTTCTAACCTAAAAAACAACAAATCCCCGGGTCCGACGGATTTACCGGAGAGTTTTTATAAAATATCTGAAGTCCCATGTAACCCCGACATTGCTCATCTCTTTAATTCTTATTATTAAAGGTGCACCAATCCTAACATGAACTAATACAGCACCATATCACATCCTGCCCAAAGAAGGGAAGGACCCTACCAAGCCGCCTCCTTTCCGACCTATAACTCTAGTCAATGTCGTCTAAAGCTAAAATTACCGAAATCATGGCGACCGTTTAGCCCAATTTATGCCTCAGCGCATAGGTTCCATCAATTAGGCTTATTCAGGTCGGGTCTGCGTGGCCAACATTAGGAAAGTTCCTCCTGGTATTAGACTAAATAAAAAAGCACCCCTCTACGTCACCCAAACGCGCTTACTCACTGTTGACACAAAGAAAGGCCTTCGACAGTGTGGATTGGGGATTGCTTAATTTGATTTTCTTTATAAAATAGGCTTAAGTTGGACCCTTATCCGACCTTTTCTAGCAACCTTGTATAATTAACCCTGCAAAAAATAAAAGAAAAAAAAAAAAGCTAGGATTAGTCTCCCAGGCTCTCTCTCTCAGTCATTCCCCTCGGAACGTGGAACCCGACAGGACTGCCCTATGTCGCCTTTTTTGTTTAACCTGGCCATAGAACCCCTTGCTAGATTTTTACTGGCTTCTAACATATTTGAGGGTATTAGACAAGACTGCAGAACTTAAATTAGCGCTCTTTGCGGATGATATTATATTTTTTTTTGGGCTCATCCGGAGACATTGCCCCGCTAATGTCTCAAATGCGTTTTTTTAGGTCGTGCTCAGGCTTCAAAATAAATGAGACAAAGTCAAGTCTTCTCAGCAATCTCAAGTCTTGCTCACCCCTCCCTTCCAATTTATTAATACCCCATTAAAGACCGCTTAAAATTCTATCACATATTTGGGAATCCACAAAGGTAAAATCCCCAGAATCTTTATATCACTTAAATTATCCCCCTCTCATTCTTAATATTGTCGTGAGCTTGAATTAGGAAGGACCATATTGCCCACACACTCTTAGCACGTTGCCACTAATTAAGAAGATGAGTTTTCCCACGGCTCCTAAATCCCCTCCAGACGATCCTCTTTATTGATACTTCCGGATATGAAAGTGTCCTACTAGCAGGGTCACCAAATATATTTGGGCATCAAAAAAACAAGGTATATCAATCACCAAACTTATGCTCCAAAGCCTGAGCGGTGATTAAAACCTCCCAGACATAAGAAAGTACAATCTTGCTTCTATCCTTAGACACTGCTTAGATTCGGTAAGGGGAGCCTCATTCTACTCTAACACTGAGCTGGAGTCGCTCCTGTCAGAACCTTGGGATCTTCGCACTTCTCTCCCATACCAAATTCTCATCCAACCACACACCTTTAGGGCCATGCAGTTTGATGAGAGACACTAACGCTGCCTGTAAAATCTGGTCCGAAAGATGTATAAACTGCCAGTCATTTTATAGTAAACATACAAAATCCCCTGATGGGCCATCCAGAGCTCCCAAACAGTGTGGCAAACCCCCACATGCGGGTCTGCATCAGAGGGGCCCTCACACTGCAAAACTCCATATATGATGGCTCCCGACATAAATATTTCTCCTTTGGGGAACTCCATGAGCGATTTCATATTCCAAATTCACATACTTTCTAACGCATATGCCAACTACTTAACTTCCTGAAGAACAGGGTGCTTCGCATGGGTCTGATTTATCCTTCCCCACAAACGGTTTTGATGGTTTTTCTAAGCTCGAACTCTGTCGTCTTTCTCTTTTCTATGATCTATCCTAGGCTCCGAGAGCCAACTGTTTTCATGAACACAAATTGTCTCTCGCGTTGGGACACAGCATTTCCAGCTTTACAAGGTGACAAACTACTGTTTTAGACGGATGGACTTGGGTTGCAAAGTGACAGTAATGTGAATTGTAGGCGGGAAACGCACTTATCGGTTTTATCCATCACGCTATCTACGATTTAATATCCCCCCCCTAAGCTCTGCACCGCCCAGGAAAGTGGCATGTCCCAAATTATCCCACCCAAAAACCTCTTGCTGGCAAATGTGGAGTTGTCCCGATGTGCGCACAACTGCAAACATTGGCATAGACTGATTAGTTGTGATAAAGGACAGCTGCAACATAACTATGTGCCCCAGAGGTGGCTGCTATTCATGATCTATCACTCAACTCGAGCCACAAGCACAAAATTGTCCACTTTTAACCTGTCTGGCCGCTAAAAAGGTGTCTACCTTACTTGGCCACTGGCTTGAAGACTAGACCCAGATTCATCAAGTTTATTCACAATGGTTAAAAAGACATATGGCAATGGAGATGGGTTGAAGTGGAACAGCCAATCTTCAAAGACGGAGAAATTCTTTTGTCAATTGGAACGACTTTTATTTGCAACTATCCAAACCCAAGAGAGGAAATCAGATTGGCTGGTGACCCCCTTATGGCTAGACCAATGTATTTGAGGAGAGCTGGAAGGAACTTTGGGGAAATTAAGACTCAAGGGCTAATTGAAGCGGCTTGCTGTACATTACGTGAATTTAGGGATCTTGAAATTTCGAGGACCCTGGAGATCTACCTGTGAGGCCGTATTACGCGTTTCGGATTGCTACTGTGCGACGGCTTGTGATGCAACTCTTCCCCACAATTAATTATTTTTATTTTTTTTCTTCTTTTCCTGTCCCTTCCCATTTTTGATTGTTTTGGGGAACGTATTTGTTCTTCCTCTGCAAAGGTTAGAGGATTATTTTGTTCTACAGATCTGGTTTTTTTGGGGTTTCTTCGATGTTTTGGTATCTTGAATCCGTATGGATACAGAAACCTTATAGGGCATTGAGTGTCTTTGCTATCTTATAGAAGATGGCAATTGGATCTCCCCTAGTTATTAAGGTGGATTCACTATATGTACCCTGGTACTCTTATCTATGCTATTTATAAGGGGAATCCAATACGGTAAGACAACAAACAACATGACAATTGAAAAGATGTAATCGATACTTTATTTGGTTGACTTTAAAATGGTTATACCTTATTTTTGGTAACTGGAGCAGAGCAACTAGGTGTTCTCCACATCCTTTGTCAATCTAATTTTTTGATACTTTTGTTTCTTGTTATGCCGTAAAATCTTAATAAACACGCTTTTAAAAAAAAAAAAAAAGAAATCCATTTTTTGGAAGGCAGGGTTAAGAAAATACTGTAATCCTAGTAGTGTTTTTTTTTAACAGCGCTCACCGTGCAATATGCGTGACAAGTTATTTTTATTCTGTGGGTCAATACGATTACTACGATACCCAATTTATATAGGTTTTTTTATGTTGAAGCGCTTGAAAAAAATTGTTTTGTGTAAAACAAAACTTATGCATCACTATCTTCTAATAGCTATAACTTTTTAATTTTTCCATAGGGGACAGATGTAAGTCGGAACGGTTTAAGTCGGGGGCTGCCTGTATATGGTCTTCTTTCCTAATTTGGCTACCCAATAACATCTGAACTCACATATTGCGATATCATATGTATAAGAATCCACAGCACTTACGGAAAATTCATATGCAATTAAGTAGTATATTTTATGCCACCAATGATATTCACAAAACAAAAACCAAGGGGAAAGTGACCAAATCAACATGACGTTTTGGTCTGATTAAGACCTGACTCGTGTTGTCGGGAGTATGCACTGGGTACACACATAAGTGATATGAATAAGGTCAATGTACTTGCTGTAATGTTGGTGGAGATAGGGGATAATGGAGTAGCCAGGAGTGGAATGGCTTACTTACTACATTGACCTTATTAATATTTCTTCTGTTACTACCCATTCTACCGTGACAAACATGAGTAAGGTCTTAATGAAAACAAACCGTTGGGTTTATTTGGTCATTTGGTTTTTGATCTGTATATATTATTGGTGGAATAAAATATACGACTTCATTGCACATGAATTTCCTGTGAGTGGATTCCAATCACACATGGAGTCTCTCTATATTGTGACCAATGTCAGGCGAGTCTCCCAACAGACATGTCTAGCAAATGGTGCATCTGCTACTTAGAAGAAAAGGCAATAGAGCACTGATGATGCAAAACTTAAAAATCTTGTTCCCATTTGCAAATTATTGGCAAACAAAATAATTGTCAATGTGTCCACCATAGGTATATGTCGAAGGATATAGGGGTACCAGATATTTGACAAGCATCCTCCTCTAAGGCACAGGGCCTTACTGGTTTGTAGCTTTGGAAAGGATAGCGTTGACTGGAGGTAGCCCTAGAACAATTCATCTGAACAGGGTAAGTAGAAGTTCTTTTTTCCTTGTATGGGAGTAAAGGTATCACCATTAGGCTAGGTTCACAAGGCTTAAATGCAGGGCGTAATTACGCCGTGTGGCCGGGGGCGGGAGCGGGGGGCCGGCACCTCGCCGGCCCATATACTTGCATTACCAGCGGCGCATATACGCTGCTAGTAATTCACATGTCAATTATCTACCCGCACGGCGGATTCGCCGAGCAATGAGAGGAGACGTAATCCATAGTTTTCAATGGGAACTGTGGATTACCGTAATGACTGGGATGTATTCCAGCCGTAATTTGCACACTCCGGACTGATATACGTCCAATTTTAAGCCGTGTGAACATAGCCTTAGTGAGAAGAGGACAAAAAGAAGGCACTACTAATTCATAGATAGAGGTGGCCAAACTGGACATAAAGTGGAGGCACTTACTGCGTGCCACTTATAGGGGAACAAATAGCGAAAGTATTACTGTGTGTGACACAAAGGCCAACTGCTGCCATCCTGGACACTATGAATAGGTGCAAAAAAGTGAGGAGTCAAATAGGTTTGTGTGGCAAATTCTGCTGAGGCGAGTCATGGCTGGAAGAATTTATTATAGCACTCTAAGCTATGTTTAATGTACAGTGCCGTATGCACGAAAAATATGGCATGATTTGGGCACAGTTAGTGCCATAAAGTAAGCCAACTTATAGAAGTTGTAAAATTAGACAAGACAGTTCTAACAGGGTAGTTTTTATAAAACCTGATAATGGGGCGCTTTAAAAAAAGGATATGTTCACATGGCTTATTTAGCGGCATGTTGCGTCCCGCATTTCGGCGCGTATTCCATAATGGCGAAATCCCAAAAGGGAATTATGAGAGCTATGATTCCGTCGTCGTTCCCCCATGTTTGTACGGCGGAGGGATAAAACATGTAAATTGTTGGGGCAAATACCCCGCTGAAAAGCATGCTTGGGGCCCAAAGCCCCCCATCTTTGGATAACGTGCTATCGGGGCCGTGGTTCCAAAACATAGGCATTTTGCGGGCGTACAAAAAGCCCCCAATAAGCCTGTGAACATAGCAAAGACTGTCAGTCAATTAACATTCATTAGTAGAACAGTATTGATAAATCTGCCCAAATGAAGGGCTACAGATTTTTAGCCTGTGGTTGCGTACAGGAAGAGATAGGAATGCCCCTTTAAATGTATGACATATAAAGCTCAGACGTTCTGAAAAATAACCATTTTAAAATTTGATCATAAAATTTTTCCATAGGGAAGCTTTTTTTTAAAACTTTCCCCCGGAAGGCCCCCAAAAACCCCCTTTTTAAAAAAACGCCCCCCAGGTTTGTTGACATTTATTATTCTTGTAAAACAGACAGAAAATTAATGAAGTAACATGCTACATGGACTGTAGAGTTTAATAATAGTTACGTGAACAAAAATACCTCTTCCCTCCAGGGTAATGGATGGTTAGCAGGTTACAGGACATCAAGTACAATACATTCTTCATAACAGGCCTTCACATGCTACCTGACAGAATCATCAGGGTTTTCATACTCAACCCAAAATTTAAACCCTTTATACAACTAGACATCTTGAAGAAATTGGGGTTTTTTTAGGAGTGGGTTTTTTTTGGGGAATTGTGTGTCCATATTTGTTTGGCCAACCGCACAATTGTAAATCTGCAGAATGTTTTTCATGGGCATATTTAAAATACAAAGCATGCATTACTGATACCTTTTTGTGGATGTACACTAGGCACACTAGCCTGCAGAGGGTGGTTAAAATACACTTTAAATCCAATGTATCTGTTTTGTTTTTCCTTTTTTTCCCTTAAAGCTACCTTCTGTATAAAGAAAAAAGATCTGTTCACATATGCCCTGACACCAACAAATCCTGGCAGACCCCAATGACTTAATGGGGTCGGTCGGGTTTCCCGTTTTAGCATAACTTTTTTCTGTTACTGAATTTGGGAAAACAAAAATAAAAGGGCTGATAAACAGAGTGAAATACAGATGTGATACAACATACAGATGCTACATAATTAATGAACATTACCATACTGTGGATCCGTATTGTGCATGAAACCATATCAAAGGGTTTTCCCGAGAGGGGTAAAAGCTCCTTAACGGGGCCCCTGATTAAAACTAAAGGGAAAAGGGTTAAACTTACCTCCAAATACTCCCTTTCCTTCTATTTTAAATCATGCCCTGACAGACAAACAGCTTTTACAACCTTCGGAATACCCATTTAAGTTCTCTTATCGGTGCAATAAACATTTATTGCCAATTTGTAAGGGTGCTTTCACACTGTGTGGTTTTGGTGCAGTTTTAACTGCACTGCAATTAAACTGCCTTTATTACCGAAAGTTCTTCAGTTATCAAACTGTTTTAAAGTGAGATTTTTATGGTTTGAACTAAAAGCCCCGCAAAAATAGAGTAATTGATTTCTCAAGGAAACACCTTTTTTAACAATTAGAAAACTGAGAGAAGCTTGCGGGAATAAAGCAGTTTTTTGCAGTGCAGTTAAAACTGCACCAAAACCACACAGTGTGAAAGCACCCTCACAAAGTATAGAAAATTTGGAAAGAGGGACAAGGTCCCTCTCAATCCAACCCTTACCCATAGGTTATCCGAGGGAAAGGGAAAAACTCCTATGAGTCAGCTGCCAATGGTCCCATACAAGAGAAAAAAATTCCTTCCCAACTCCCAACATGACATTCAGAACAATCCCTGAATCTCCAAAATCTAGTAACCATAACCTATTTTTTAAGAAAGACATCTAAGCCCCTTTAACTTGGTCAATAAACCCACCATCAAAAGCTCTTGTGGCAGCGAGTTCCATAGGGAATGTTAACACAGCATTTGTGAAATACATAATATTTACCAAAAATAATTAAAAATTTTTCCCGTCAAACTATTGATTTCAAAGAAAAACGTATCTCCTTCCCCCATAAGCATTTCATGTACCTAACTGTATTGCGTTTCGCGGACAAAAAAGTGAGACGTCAATTCTTGATCCGTTCTACACATGCAAAATCCTTATGGGAAACAATGGGGTGCATTGTGGTGGCTAAAAATATTTTCAAATATGTACCACACTTTCTGATACGTATTAAGATGTGTTTATGTGCCTAAAATACACACTGGGTCCAAATCTGAATGTCTGTTGATTTAAAAGAAAACGTTGTGAAATACGCAGCCTAAAAACGTATCCAAATACGCATCTAAACATACATTACAGGTGCATTTTTGGATACAGATTTCTCTTGGACTAATTTCAATATGTTAATGAACGTATTGAAAAAACGTATCAGACACGCCGTGTGAACATACCCATAGTCTCACTGCTCCTAGAGTAAAGAATCCCTGTCTGTGATGATGGCGAAACCTTCATTTCTCTAGACAAAGAGGATGCTCTGTTGTCGCTGTTTCAGGCCTAGGTGTAATTAAGAGAGGCATGGACTTGAGGGGCAAGGATGTACAAGTCACTGGTCAGACCACACATGGAATATTGTGTAGAGTTCTGGGCAGCAGTGCACAGGAAAGACCTTGTAGGCTTGAACAGGTACAAAGGGGGCAACAAAATAATAAAAGGACTGGGTGGACTACAATACCCAGAAAGATTGGCAAGATTAGGGTTATTTAGTTTAGAGAAAAGACGGCTTTGGGGGGACATAATAAATATGTATAAATATATTAAAGGTCAATAAATATAGAGATCTCTCCCAGGATCTATTTATACCCAGGACTGTATCCAGAACAAGGGGGCATCCTTACCCCCTAGAGGGAAAAAAGGTTTTTTACAATAATGTAGAAAGGTGATTCTTTACTGTAAGGCAGTGAGACTGTGGAATTCTCTGCCAGAGGAACTTGTCATGGTGAATTCACTAACAGAGTTCAAAAAGGGCCTGGATGCATTTCTAGTGTAATAATATAACACGTTACAGTGATTAGGATTCTGGAGAAGGGTCGTTGATCCGGGATTTATTCTGATTGCCAGATTGGAGTTGGGAAGGAATTTTTTCCCTAAAATGGGGACAATTGGATTCTACCTTATGGGGGTTTTTGCCTTCCTCTGGATAAACACTTTAGCACAATAGGCTGAACATCTGTCTTTTTTGGCCTTACAAACTATGTAACTATATTACAGCTGTATAAAAAAATTGGTGCGACCTCACTTTGAATATTCTTTTCAGTTCTGGGTTACAGTTTATAGAAAGGATGTAATGGAGCCAGAGAGAGTGCAAAGGCGAGCAACTAAACTTATAAGGGGGATGGAGCATCTTAGTTATGAGGAGAGGTTAAAAGAACTGAGAAAAGATGGCTTCGGGGGGACATGATTAATTTATATAAATGGCCCCTACAAAAAGTATGGGGAAAAATTATTTCAAGTAAAGACCCTCAAAAACAAGAGGACATTCCCTTCATCTGGAGGAAAAAGGATTCAATCTCCAGAGGAGAAAAGTGTTCTTCACTATGAAAACTGTAAATTTATGGAATAGCCTGTCTGAGGAGCTGGTCACAGCAGGAACAGTTGTTAGTTTCAAGAAAGGCTTAGAAACTACCTGAAACTAAAGAATATTAAATACAATGAAGCCATATAAAATTCTAGATCCAGTCTGATGGCAACTCTGGGGTCAGAAGTGAACTCTTCTTTAGAGCAGATTGGTTCTTGCCTTATGGGTTTCAAAGCCTTTATCCGTAGGGGAAACTAAGCTTAAAAAACTCCTCATCTCCCTCACTTCACCCACATTTTCCCCCACCCTTGGTTGAACTTGATGGACATATGTCTCTGTTCCACTGTACTACGTAACAAGATCACACGGGAGAACTATTTACTGTCCTTTCACATATTTGTACATGGTAACTATATCACCCTTAAGTTGTCTTTTTTTCCCCAGGCTGAATAATCCCAAATTTGATACCTATCTTGGTTTTCCAGACAAGTATCTAAAATGGAGACTCAGCAAGGAATAACTCATCTTAGTTCTTATAAAGCACAGTAAAATAACAAAAGATTGAAGGATACAAAGAGGGGAGTAAATTACGAGGAATGTAAATGTAGCAGCAGTAAGTGTCTACCTAGAGAGGTTCCTTACATGCGGGCCACGGCTTTCCTTGCGAGCTTTCTTTGTAATCGTCTGTTTTCATCAGTATCACGGAGAACATGGTCTTCTGCTGCCCATCTATCCCAGCTAAATCATATGGGACATAAACACATACAAAACAGTTACACAAAAGGGTTGCAAAGCAGTATTTCCATCTCACACCTTTATGGCAAATCCATCTCTGGGATCTGCACCTATCTCCAGAATAGGGTTCCAAAAACTACAGTCCTGCCTCATGCCAATGGCTGCTACTAGTCTAGAGGTGGCTGTTAGTGGCAGCACATTTTGCATGCCAAAAATAACCGTTTTTACCTAAACATACACCAGAACCAGGCTATTGTCCAATACACTCGTTTCTATAATACAATGCTGCAGATACCTTGCTTGCCGTTACTTACCTTCTATTCCAACCATTAAAGTGGATTAGATACTCTGGGTTTTTTCTACCTTTGTCATCTTTGCTGACAACAACATCAACCACCTAATCAAAGGAGAAAACAACAAACACAAATGAGAAGGCAAATAAAGCAAACACCTTAATACTGTTACTTATACTTGATACTGTTAAATATTATTTGCCTTCAGAACCGCAGCCACAGAGGGAAATGCTAAACTTCATCTCAGGAGCAGAACAGCTGTTACAATAGGGAAGACTTCTCAAAACTAATTGCAATAAGCAGCACTCACCTCCCCAAACCCCTGGTGGTGCTGCCGCCCCTACTGAGCTCCGCTTCTTGATCCAGTTCCACACACAGGAAGTGCCCACCCAGCCACTGACTGAGGCGGGTCACCGCCAGTGATTGGCTGAGCCGGTATTTCCTGCGGGTCGGGACCAAGTGAAGATCAGTGGGGACATGGTGAGTGCTGGAACGGCAGCAGGTTATTACTTGTTCTTGTAAATAAGGTCTGCACATACACTAGTAGATCCCAGGACAGTAACAGAGAATGGCTCCAGGTAAGGGCAGTTGTCCCAGGACGACCACTGCAATCTGCACCACAAACATCACACTCTAGCTCTCATATATCCATCCACTACCGCGGAATACAGAGCACAGTGGAGTGAGTTTGGGTGAGATGGGTTCCTGTCCCCACATTTGGTACCACCCACATCATATTGTCCTCATACAATGCTTTGATATCGATGTTGTGAGTGCAGCAGGAGCCGCTCTCCACTCCACCGGTGAAGGGGTGGAGCCGCATCGATCTCCCTCAGCCCCCTGTCCACAGTGTCTTGTACTGTATAAACAACTAGGTGTCAAAGCCTATATATATATATATATATGCTTTAGCATGTCTCGCAGTCATAGGCCTATATTTTAAAATTTTATATATATATATATAAAAATGCTTTAGCATGTCTCGCAGTCATTCAACCACATGGTTGATGTATTTCAGTTACATGCTAAGGTATTATATTTTTAAAATATATATACTACTATATAATATGTTTATATATACATTAAATATAATATATATATATATATATATATATATAATCGTTCAATAAGTAGCATTGCTTATGACGAAGACCAAATGGTCCCAGAGACTGCCCAGCAGCACATGGTGTCTCTACAGCATGAGGAAACTTTTATTGATGGATACCCCTGGCATTGCTGGATGAAGGCTGTGATTTACTTATCTAAACTACATACTGGGTATAGCCCTCAGTACTGCAATGGCTTCTTTATTATCTTTAGTACAGACCCACAAGTCAGGCTGCCCATGTACCCACCAGGTCTGCTATGAAATCCACTGTGTACATCAGGCATCCTCAAACTGCGGCCCTCCAGCTGTTGGGAAACTACAACTCCCATCATTCCCACTGTTATAGATTATATAAATGCATGATGGGAGTTGTAGTTTCTCAACAGCTGGAGAGCCGCAGTTTGAGGATGCCTGGTGTACATGCTGGGTCCGGCATGTGCACTTTCATCAAACAAAGCATCCAACAAAGTCAGGAACTGAGGCCACCTGAGAAAAGCTGGCACACCTGCAATGCATTCTTATCCCTATGCAGTGGTCTGGATAATCCTGGATTGTACGTGGCCGACTCCTGTAATCATGTCCAACCTGGAGGAACAGGCATGTGCAGCATCACTAATGTATGAACAGAACTGCAGAGAGTGACCGCCGCTGGGAGGCACAACTAGTCCGAGTACTGATCCTGCACATTGGTGTGTATAATATATATATATAGATATATACACACGTGAAAGAGTGTGTGTGTGTGTATGTATATGTAATGTTTATGTGTATGCATATATATATATATATATATATATATATGTATTTGTCTATATGTAATATGTGTGTAAATATATGTACGTGCAAGTGTGTATATATGTGTTTATGTATGTATTTGCAAATGTTTGTGTGTTTAAATATGTATGCACATATATGTACAAGGGTTTATAAACGTGTGCGTATATATATATATTTGTGTGTATATATATATATATATATATACACACACGTATGTATACACCAACACACGTTCCCAACAAGGTGGCTACTACATGATGCCAGTGTGTAACTACTGAGCTCCATCACAAGCTGTAGTGCAGGTGACCACAGCAACCAACCAGATTGCGAGCAATTCTGTAAGCTGCATTGGTTGCTATGGGTAGCTGCTCCCCGTGTAACGGTACCTCCTTATCAGTGGATACAATTCACACACAGCCCCGGTAACGCTCCCTTTAATAACAGTGCGGCGGGGATGACGTCACAGCATTTTCTCGCATGCAATCACGGTTACGGCGCTGCTCATGCACTGGGATGGGGGCCACAGCGGAGGCCATTGTGGGATGAGGCGCCGCTTCCCCCACAGGTCCCCGCTCTCCTCCATACTACGCGCACCTTGGCATCGTACAACACTTTAGCCTTGGTCGGGTCTGGTTCAAAGCAGAGAACTTTCTCCCCTTTTTGGAACTTAAATTTCATTCCCCGTGAGTTCATTTGTTCATCATGGCGAAAAGCAGGAAGCAAAACTCCCGCAGCGGCCTGAGCGCCGCACAGAGCACTGGGGGAGAGGAAGACGCCGCCATTCGAGGACCAAAGAGCCACGCCTTCTCTGGCACGGGTGACCAATCAGAATGGCACTTCTGGCTAGTAGACTGAACTAAGCCAAGTGGACGTGAGTGTGGGCGGAGCTAGTCTGGAATGAGCCAATTGTATCGAGAGGCGTGTCCACGGACAAATACTGCGTAATGAGCACGTGATCACCGTCTACCGTTTCATAAATATTGTGAGAGGCGTGTTCTGGGCGCATGCGCGGCTGTTTGCTTACAGATGAGTACGCTCTTCTGCATTTACATCAGACTGAGTATGGTGCCTAGCGGCTTCCGTACACTATTTGTAAATAAATAAAAAAAAATTATGTTCTAAGAGATACATAAAATGACCTTTTTGGCTGAGAGCAGTGCACTTACTCCGGCTCACTGGCATATTTGTGCAGAAAATGTAACTTTATTAGTCTTCTAAATAAAACGGCATATTTTTGTGGAAAAGTAGTAACTACTGCTGTTCCACAGCCTTTTCCTGTATTGTTTGGATACATTTAAAAAGTTCTTAGAATTTGCTTTTAGTCCCATTCACATCCTGTTTTCAGCCTCTATCTCAGGTATCTATCAGCTGTCTTGATAAAGGTATCCTGACATATACTGTAGGGATCTATAAAACAAAGGTAGTCCGTATTGGATGACATTTTCTCTACATTGGCCCCTCAACATATTATCAGGGGAGCCCTAATCTCTCCCTTGCCTAAAGCAGAGAAACCGCTCCGACGAGGGCGACCCCACACTGGACTCTATCCAGGACAAACCCTGGTCCTACACAGAGAGTAGACAGACAACATACAAAAGACAAACAAGTGATTGAAGTCAAACAAGACAAGGAGAAAACGCGGTACAAAATCCCTAAACAGGAGAGTAAGGGCATGTCCCCACGGCACGGGTTTTCGGACAGTTTTTCAGGCGGTTTGCGGTTTTGCAGACCGTCTGAAAAATCGGCCGAAAATGAGTACAATGGGGCTCTATGGAAAACCCGTGCAGCAGTCCCCACTGCACGGGTTTTCCGCACGCGGGCCGCCCGAACAACATTGTACTTAAACAATCTTCCGTCGGGTTTTTGTACGGAATGTGTGCAAGTGAATGTGAAGGGGGAGGGCTTTTCTCCGCTCATCATGGAGAAAAGCCGCCCCTCCCCTTACCCCCCATGGTAGCGGGGAAAGCCGCAAAACAGGACAAATACAGGTCGGATAAACCGTCCGGTATTTGTACCTTGCTATGAGGACGCACCCTAACTGTAATACAAGCAGAAGTCCAGAACCAGAGAACTTCTATTAGATAGCGAAACGCACAGGGCCATATGTTTGAAATCTGTCTGAGTCTAAAACTCACTTTGTTACCCATAGAAACCAATCACAACTCCCCTTTCATTACAAGTGCGCTGGAACATGAAAGGGGTGCTCTGGGCAACAGTCGTATCGACCCACAGAATAAAACTAACTTGTCATGGATACTGTTAAAAAATAAAAAAAACACTACAGGATTACAGTATTTTCTTCACCCTGCCTTCCAAAAAATGGATTTTAAACCGATTATAAAGCCTCGTCCCCCCAAAAATGATACTAATAAAAAGGGCCACATGTATGAAAACTTTTTAGGTCTAAAACTCACTTTTTTGCCCATAGTAACCTATGGGCAAAAAAGTGAGTTTTAGACCTAAAAAGTTTTCATACATGTGGCCCACAGAGTCAAAGGCCAGGACACAGCAGCAATCACAGGCAAAGAACTAACAGATGGGTTTAAATACCCCGCACCAGCCAGGGATTGGATTCAGGAATGAATCTGTGGCTAAAACAGACAGGTATCTCTTACATGGGCGGACACACACTTCTGACACATACAATGTTTAGTTCCAAGTTAAGACAACTGAATGTTGGAAAACTGGTAAAAATGTGACCCCAAAATAATGCAAAATGAAGATTAAAGAAATCTATACAGATAACTAATCAAAATAAAGCAAGTCCTTGCATATAACATCAGGAAGAGCTGCTGGAAGCTGGAAATCACTTTCTGTTTTGTAAACAGGAGTTTCTTTGGGTCATGGACTTAAAACATAATGTACCAGAAAAAAGAAATTGAGGCCGTCGTCTGGTGCCCAAAGGAGCAGTACAGGACATGCAATACTGCACTGTACTGTTGAGAGGCGCGCAGAGGCGTAACTTGGAGCTCCAGGGCCCAATGTAAAATCCATAAAAGGGCTCCTACCCACCATGTGCAATCTATAATATTGGTATTTCCTTATGCGATAGAGGGGCCTTTGGGCCTTCTGGGGCTCCAGGCCTACTAGCGACCTCTGCATCCCCTAAAGCTACGCCTTTGGAGGTGCTACTCACCCATCAGTCACTGCATGTACTTCACTAATATAGATGTTTTACATATAAAATGTTGATAACTGGTTGGATCAGTGACCGGGACGTTGTATCTTGAAACTATGCTCAACATACAATATTGCAGTAAAGACCATTGTAGTTTTGAAATGATTGTATCCTGAGACCATTGTATCTCGATGGAACACTGTATTTCCCTTCGGTACATGCTGTATGTGCCTCTGTAAAAGCCTCTTCTACCACGATTTTTTATCTGCTACATAAAGTGTACATGATCCGGAAATAGAGCAAGCGTCCAACAGAGATTAAATTTGCCCTATTGCTTGCTCTATTTCTGGATCATGTACACCCTGAAACTGATCGGTGGCCAAGACCATACAGCGGGTTAACAAGATAGGATCCACTCAGAACAGGCTTTGCCATGGTTCACCAAAGAAGCTAGAGATGAATGCTGCCAGGATTGCTATAGAGGTTATCTGGGTGGGGAAACAGCCTGTCAGTGCTCAGACCATACACCACACACTGCATCAAATTGGTCTGCGTGGCTGTTGTTTCAGAAGGGAAACTCTTTTAAAGATCATGCACAAGAAAACAGACTAAGGAAATGTATTACTGGGACCATGTCCTGTGGTCTAATGAGATCAATATAAACTTGTTTGTTTCAGATGGTGTCAAGCTTGTGTGGTGGCAACCAGGTGAGGAGTACAAAGACAAGTGTGTCTTGCCTAGAGTCAAGCATGGTGGTGGGAGTGTCATGGTTTGCGGCTGCATGACTGCTGCCAACTGTGGGGAGCTAAAGTTCATTCAGGGAACCCTGAATACCAACATGTACTGTGACATACTGAAGCAGGGCAAGATCTCCTTACCTTCAGAAACTGGGCCGCAAGGCGGTATTTCACCATGATAATCCCAAACACACTTCCAAGATGACCACTGGCTTGCTAAAAAAATGAGGGTAAAGGTGCTTGACTGGCTAAGCACATCTCCAGATCTATACCCTATTGAGCATCTGTGGGGCATCCTTAAATGTAAAGGTGGAGGAATGCAAGGTCTCTAACATCCACCAGCTAAATGGAGGAGTGGACGAGGAATCAAGTGGCTGCAACCTGTGAAGCTCTAGTGAACTCCATGCCCAAGGCAGTTCTGGAAAATATAGTGGTGGTCACACACTTTGGGCACAATTTGTCCATTTTCACTTAGGGGTGTACTCACTTTTGTTGCCAGTGGTTTAGATATTGAAGGCGGTGTGTTTAGTTATTTTGAGGACACAACCAATTTGCACTGTTCTACAAGCTGTACACTGATTACTTTACATTGTATCAGTGTCATATCTTCAGCGTTGTTCCATGAAAAGATATAATATAATATTTACCAAAATCTAATAATTGTAATATAAAGCGTGCATGCCATAATTCTGCTGCAGTTGTGATAGTAAATGTCCCTCTTTTGTCTCCACACCTTGAAATTGCCATGTGTATTTCACATCATGCCTGTAACTAACTTGTAAGTGTAAACCTTCCCTTCCATAAATGACAAATGACCTTGAGGTGGCAGATGTTAGATTTCATATGACAAAGAGTCCAATATCTGTGTAATGTAAGAACAATGATACATTTCTTACATAACAATTGTGCAAAATTGAGATCTGTTTAATATCTCATCCGTTTTTGTTACAAAAAGTTCTGGAATACCTCCTGGAGAAAACACCTGAAGAATGTTACACAAAGTCATTGAATTGGCAAATTAACCCCTTAAGGACCTAGCCAGTTTTGGCCTTCCTGACCCAGCCCTATTTTTTAAATCTGACATGAGTCACTTAATGTGAGAATAACTTTTTGACACTTTTACCTATCCATGCGATTTTGAAATTGTTTTCTCGTGACACATTGTGCTTTAAGTTAGTAAGAAAATTTTATCCATACAAGCCTTGTTTTTTTGTGAAAAATATCAAAATTTCATGAAAAATGTGAAAAATCTGTGATTTTGAAAGTTTCAAAATTTCTGCGTACAAGACAGATAATTATTCACCACAAAATAGTTTATAACTAGCATCTACCATATGTCCACTATAGGTTGGCATCATTTTTTAAATGTCCTTTTTTTTATATATATATCATTAGAGGGCTTAGAAATTTAGTAGTAATTTCTCACATTTTCAAGAAAATTAGCAATATACATTTTTTTAGGGACCAGTCCAGTTCTGACGTGGCTTTGAGGGGCCTGTATGTTAGATACCCCCATAAATGACTTCATCTAAGAAACTACACCCCTTAAAGTATTTACAACAGTGTTTAGGAAGTTTGTTAACCCTTTAGGTATTTCACAGAAATTAAAGCAAAGTGGAGGTGAAATTTCAAAATTTCACTATTTTTGCAGATTTTCAATATTTATCCATTATTCACTGGAATACGGTAAATTTGACTAGGTAAATGCAATGTAATATCATTTCCCCCAGGTCTGCCGTTTTTAGAAATATCCCATATGTGGCCCTAGTGCATTATTTGGCTCACCCATAAGCCCCAGAATAGGAGGAGCACCTACTGGACTCTGGGGTCTCATTTTCAATGCAATTTTATTTAGGCGCCATTTCAGGTTTGAGGAGGCCCTAAGGTGCTAAAACTTAATAAACACCCCTAAAAAGACCCCATATTGGAAACTACACCCCTTAAGGTATATATACAGGTGTGTAGTGAGTATATCGACGCCACAGGTGATTCACAAATTTTTTTTAACATTAGGCTGTGAAAATAAAAAATACATTTTTTTTCCAATAATCTGCAATTTTAGCTTAAAATGTTTCATATTTACAAGGAATCCTGGAAAAAAGAACCCCAAAACTTTGTTAAACAATTTCTTCCAAGTTCGGCAATACCCTACATGTGGGTGTAAACTGCTGTTTGGGCGCATGGCAGGGCGTACAAGGGAGGGAACGCTATTTGGCTTTTGGAACGCAGATTTTGGTGGGGCCATGTCGCATTTGCAAAGCCCCCAAAGTACCAGAACAGGTGAAACCTTCCAGAAGTCGCCCCATTTTAGATTCAACACCCCTCAGGGATCTCATTTAGGGGTGTATTGGGCATTTTGGGTGCACTGGTGTTCCATCGTTTTTTTTAGCATTGGGCCATGAAAATGGGGGGGAAACGCAGTTCCACCATTGTTTTTTGGGCTTTAATTTTACAGCGTTCCCCGTGCAGTGTATTTGATGTGATAACTTTACTATGGGGGTCGGTACAATTGCAATGGTATAAATTTTATATAGTTTATGTTTTATTACTTTTACACAATAGAAATAGGTCTATAAAAAATTGCGTTTTTATGTTGTCCTATTCTGACAGTCATAACTTTTTTATTTTGCTGTGTGCAAAGCTGTGTAGGGCCTTGTTTTTTGCGGGGTGAATTTATGCTTTTATTGGTACCATTATAGGGTGCATATAACACTTTGTTCACTTTTTATTAAGGTTTTTATGAGGCATTTTGAACAAAATACAGCAATCCTGGTAGTGTTTTTTATTTTTATTTTTTATAGCGGTCACTGTGCGTTAGATATGACATGCTAGCTTTACTCAGCAGGTCGATACGGTTACAGCAATACCCAATTTGTATATTTTTTTATTTTTTACTGCTTTTATACAATAAAAACACTTTTATTCAAACAGGAAAACACATTTTTGCATCGCCATAGTCTGAGAGCCATAACTTTTTTATTTTTCTGTGTATGGAGCTGTATACAGGCTTGTTTTTTGCGGGATGAGTTGACGTTTTTATTGGTATCATTTTTGGGGGGACAAGACTTTTTGATCAGTTTTAAATCCATTTTTTGGAAGGCAGAGTGAAGAAAATACTGCAATCCTAGTAGTGTTTTTTATTTTTATTTTTAACAGCGCTCACTGTGCAGTATCCGTAATAAGTTAGCTTTACTCTGTGGGTCGATACGATTATGGCGATACCCAATTTATATAGTTTTTTTATGTTGAAGCACTTTAAAAAAAAAAAAAAAAGTGTTTTTAGTGTGTAAAAGAATATTTATGCATCGCTGTCTTCTGAGAGCCATAAGTTTTTTTATTTTTCCGTATACAGAGCTGTGTTAGGACTTTTTTTTTGCGGGATGAACTGACGTTTTAATTGGTACAACGTTGGCGTTTATAGGGGTTTTTGATCACTTTTATTCCATTTTATGTGCTGCGGGATGAACAAAAATCTTAATTCTGTGATTGTTTTTTTTTTTTTTTTTTACGGCGTTCACCGTACGGGTAAATTAACATGACAGATTTATAGGGCAGGTCGTTACGCACGCGGCGATACCAAATATGGGTACTTTATTTATTTTTGATCTTTTTTGGGGCGATTGGCGTTTGTAAAGGGGAAAAGGGCGGTGTACGTGTTTTTATTTTATTTTTCGTGTTTGTGTTTTACATGTTTTTCACTTTATTTACTTTTTTTTACTTTTTCACATTTTTTTTTTACTTTTCCCCATAGGGGATTTGAATGAGAGATCTTTAGATCTCTCATTCAATAGGAATCAATGCACAGCTTGTTGCTGTGCAGTGGTTCCTATGACAACTGTCAGTCACGATGCCGGGCCATGCCCACAGGGCACGGCCTGGTCATCGTGACGTCACAGACAACCCAGAAGGCATTCTATGCCCTCCGGGCTGTCTGGCAGAAGGCAGGAGCTGCACGGATCGAGCGATCCGTGCGCTGCTGCCGCCGACAGAGACGCAGGAGGAGATCGCTCCTCCTGCGTCTCCCTTAGTTATTGCGACCCGATGGTCGCGATAATTAAGAGGTTAACCGGCCCCCGCCCCCCGGAGTGATCGCGGGTCGGGGCCGACGCTGCGGGATGTCAGCTGTAATATACAGCTGACACCCCGCGCCGATCGCGCGAACTCTGCGTTACAGTTCGCGCGATCCTCAGGACGTATAGATACGTCCAGGGGCGGGAACCCCCAAACCACCGGGACGTATAGATACGTCTAAGGTCGTTAAGGGGTTAAACAACAGTGAAACATCATATAATATTTGATGTAAAATTACAAATGACAGAAAAATGTACAATAAATGACCACATTGATAAAAGCTGCTTCATATCAATTTTAAAGGAGTGAGGACATTAATATTTTCTAAATAATACTTTTTTTCTAGGTGAGACACTTTTGGAATATAAATTCATTACATTTTCTGTGGAGTTTCTTGTAGTTCAGGAAGCTCAGTAGTTCTTTGTATCTGGACACAAAGGAAACAGCTCTCAGGATATTAGATGACCGAAGGGGTGTGACTAAGGGCTTTTTAGGGCAGTCATCAAAACCACACCTTTTTGACTTACAACTTAAAGGGGTTTTCTCATCAGAAGCTTTTGCAGTCTAGAGCTGTTTCTGTCTCTTACAGTTTCAAATCCAGGGGTGTGTCTCTCCTCCTAGTAGGTGGGTCTTCCCTCACTGAAGACTGGTGACATCATCATTCTGTGTGAGCAGTGGAAGGGAGAGGATGTCACAGCTCTGCAGACCTCCTGCAATGGCCAGTTTTCATGCCTGGACAGCTGTTACCTCCCTGCCAGGCTGCACAAGCTCTTTGTAACCTGAACACCTGTATTGCTGTAAACAGTTATACATACAACCTGAACTGATGAAACAAATGTGGGAAATGAGTGAGAGTGTATAAGGCTGTGTTATATGGTGGGGGTAGAGGGATCTAACAGCTAGAGACTCCATGATTGCCCAGATCCTTCACATAGAACTGAGAGATGAGCATGGAGGAGCTTTTATGATACAGCCAAGAGCCAGCATAGAAAGCTGTTTCACTTTCATTTTACACAGCTCGGAGGGGAGTAAGCACAGAGTGCAGGCAGTCAATCATAGCACAGGGGGCGTGTTCCTTCCAGGGGGCATGTCCCAACAGGCAGAACTAAATATCAGTCAACCAATCACAGCAATGGATACATGGCCCGACCACGTGCTGCAGAAATAGCTCTAGACACACACAGATTAGCTCATAGGTAATGCAAACCAATTGCAAAAGTGCTTATTTTTACTGTCCCCATCATTACAGATGTAATGTATGTAGTGAGAAAACCACTTTAAGAGAGGAAACCTGAAGTTGGAAAGAAGGAAGATTACAACACAGCAAAGAATCCCGAAGGCTTGTAGTTTTACAGGACAGAGGGAAACTGCCTTCAAACATGAAATGCTATTGTTTTTTGTAGCTGGTTCATTGGACAACCCCTGTAAAGCAAATTCCTCACTGCAGAGTTACAGAGAAAAGGGACAGTGGGTTACCAGATCACTGCTAGTAATTAGTGGAGCCACCTAGTCCTGTAGGTCAGTAATACGTCAATTATGGGAATACATGTTAAAAATGTTTCTAACACTGGGAAATCTATGCTTTTCATACAGTTTAAATAAGGGGCAATTCTATGCTGCATACATTTTTACATTGATGTATGTAGCCTTCGGAATTGTAACTTCAAGCTCCTGGGCCCCACCAATGTAAACTCTTCAACAAGGCACCCATCGACCATGTATACTGAGGGCTTGTTTCTGGAACTCATTTATTTATTTGTATAGCACTGTTATATTCCATAGCGCTGTACAGAGCTGGTCATCATTCATATTGGTCCCTGTTGGGGCTCACAATCTGAATTCCAGGTTAACCTGTCAGTAGTTTTTGTTTTTTTTTTTCTGAATGTGGGGGAAACCAAAGTACCTGCAGAAAACCCAAGCAGACGCACAGAGAACATATAAATCTCCTGCATATGTTGTTCTTGGTGGGATTTGGACCCAGGACCCCAGTGCTGCAAGATAAAAGTGCTAACCACTGAGCCTCTGTGCTATACAGTCTGTTTCTCCATTTATCAGTTCTCTGTTCTATACCACCCAGTGCAAGAACTCCAAAACAGCTTTCTACAGATGGGTGTTTTATCTTTTGGAGGAGACTGTGATTTGACTAATATGAGAACATTCACCTCCAGAAGGAAGAATACTAAATTGCATGGTACAGTTTGTAAAGTTCTGCTGGGTCCACTTCATGAAAAAGCCACTAGAGGGTGTCAATACATCTTGGTGCTTTTCACACCATCGCTGGACACAAAACAGAGTACTTGTCCCCATTACCTCATTTGATAGATGAGCGCTGAGAGTTTCTTCACATTATTGAACACGTGCCAAATATTTTGCATGTGCACGTTGCTTTATTTGTTTATATTGAGGGTTCAGTTCAGCGAAAAGTGAAATGCAGCTCCCTATGTTTTACTCCCTATAATTATTTCCTTACACTGATCAAAATGCACATGTAGCAGCAATTCCAGAAATGTATCATTTATTTCAGGTTCTGTCTACTCAAGAAATGTTTGATGTTATCTAATGTTATGTGTTCCATGTTTTTACAAGCTATAATAACACACCATTTCATGGATGTCAACGACCAGAAAACAGAACAAAAAGCAAGATATGTTTGCCTGGAAATCAACTTAAGATAGTGAGCTTTCAATATCTTATCATGTTCATGTTCTAAGGTCTCTGTAACGGTTTAAGAAATGTATGAACTGATTAATGAACAAAACCATGATGCTATGTTTTTATTTTTTAAAGGGTTAGTCTCACCACGTTTATTAGCTTTAAACATGTAGGCAAAGATAAAAAAAAATTATATTATCACCAAATACTGTTCTGATTTTGCTGCATTTCATAGCTCAGTTTTATCTCCTGCTTTTGTCCACAAGCTTCTTTAGTGACACCCTCTCTCTGATCTGGAGCCTTAGCGGGCTAACATCACTCCTTGCTGTGTCTTATCAGCAGTACAAGAGCTTGTTTACATTTCTTACTGACAAATTTTAACCCTTTAGAGTTCTGCAGCCTTCTGCCCTGCTGTTTAGACTTCTCCATAACTAATTTCTCTCTACAAGGCTCATCTAGGAATAGCAGAGCTGATATGCTAATCACTGCTCTAGACCAACCCACAGCCTAACCAGGAAAATGGCTGCGGCATCTAAATGAATGATAAAAAAGTGCCGGGCACCCTTTCTCACTGTGATCGGAGCGGGGATCCGATCACTGAACATGGCAGCAGGAATTCAAAAGAATTTCTCTACTTCTGGCCCCAGGCAGGAAGTGGGTAAACCGCCAACTTGGTACACCCTAATGCATTGTCTATGCAATTTATAAGGCTGTATTAACGATCGTGCCTCTTAGTGGTGAAGTACCCAAGTGACTCAAAGTAAAAGTAAAAAAAAAAAAAAGTTTTAAAGTATAAAAAAAAGTATTAAAAGTTCAAATAACCCTCCTTTCACCATTTTACAAATAAATAAAATAATAAAAAAGTGACACATATTTGGTATCACCGCATCCGAAAACGTCCCATCTATTAAAATATAACATAATTTATCCCGTACGCTGAACACTGTAGAAGAAAAAATATTCCAAACACCAAAATTGTGTCCTTTTTTTGTCATTTCACATCCCATAAAAATTGGAATAAAAGTGATCCAAAAAGTTGCATGTATTCCAAACTGCTAGCAATAAAAAAAATACACTTCAGCCTGCACAAAATGTGCCCCCACTGACGTCCGTAGGTGTTAGTACAAAAAAGTTATTGGTCGTACAAAATGCCACCACGGCGCATATTCCAAAAATAGAAAATGTTTGGAATTTTTTTATGGTACCAAAACATAAAGGAAACCCTACATGTTTGGTATTGCCAGATGTGTATCAACCTGTAGAATACAGATAACACATAATTTTTACCAAAGAATAAACTCCGCAAAAAAAACTCCCACAAACATGGCGCAAGTACTTTTTTTTACATTTTGCCCCACTTAGAAATTTTCCACAGTAGACATTTAGAAATGTTCCACAGTATATTCTATAGTAATATGAACAACACCATTAAAAAAGTACATTAGAAAGTACATCTTGTCCCGCAAAATGAAAGCCCTCATATGTCTATGTAGGTGGAAAAATAAAAAAGTTATGGCTTTCAGAAGGCAAAGAGGAAAAAAATTTAGAGCCACATTATTATGACCGTCCGTCAGGAAGGGGTTAAATTTGTGACCCTAGATTACTTCCGATGGAGTAAAACTATGAAAAAGGCCATACAAATGACCATAATGATGCAGTGGAGGACGTAGTCTTATATATATATATAAGGCCAGACCTTCCCTTTCACTTCCCCTCCCTTCTCTCCCCTCCTCTCCCTGCAGTAAATCGACCCCCTCTAACCCAGCTAGGAGGTCTGAGGGAGTGCTGTGAGCTCCCCCAGCAGATCCGGGTGGAGTCCTTATGGCAAACACTTTTGGTGCAATCCGTAAGTTTATGAGTGGCTCTCTAATTACTGAAGTTTAGAGCCGGACTGGGACTAAAAAGCAGCCCTGGCAATGAAACCGAACCAGCCAACCTAAAATATTTCCCCCTCTAGATGGAAGTAATAAACATTGCGCAATGCAGCAAATTTCGCTTAATCTCCTTCCCATCCCCCATCACTATGCCATTAAATTTGTTATACACACAGAATGAAGAAAATAAAAGAAACCAATCTCACTGTACCCCTAGGAATCATTTATGTACATACTGTACCCCAAAATTTATTTTATTGCATTCTATACACCAGAAATGACATTACTCACTGCCCCCCAGAAATTAATTATATTACACATGGGAGCCACAAAAATTACATTGCTAACTGCACCTTATGAATGAATTGCACATTTGTACTCAAGAAATAATATAATTCACTGTACCCCAAAAATGTATTATATTACTCACTGTAACCTAGAAATGAATTACATTACTCACTGTACTCCAGAGATTACATTACACCGTACCCCAGAGATTACATTACACATTGTACCCCAGAGATTACATTGTAGACTGTACTCCAGAGATTACTACATTACACACTTTACCCCAGAGATTATTACATTACCCACTATACACCAGATATTACATTACTCACTGTACCCTAGAGATTAGTTTACACACTGTACCCCTGATATTACTAATAAACGAAAATATCCAGCAACACAACTTCTCATCAAATTTCTTAAAAACGGATGAACGCATATCACTGATAAACTTTTCACTTTTGAGGAATTGTGCAGCATAACATCACTGCGCAATTTGCAAGGAGAAATAAAGCCCAGTAATTATGTACTCTGTCCAACATACAAAAAGAAGAATGAAGTGTTTTATCCGCTGCAATCAAGACCAGCAGGACTGGATACATTTAGAGAGAGAGAGTAGAAAAGGACCTATTAGAGCTATATAAATAAGTTCAAGAGCGGGACATGTTGAGGCATTCTAACATCACAAACAAAGAGTGTAAGGCTTTAAAAGAATTAAAGGAAAATGAAGACTTGTTGATAAAGGAGGTGGAGTGGTACTCATTAATGCGGGACTATACAAAAAGTTGAATGCGGATCTTCTTCAGGACACATCTACATATCGATTTTTGTCTTATAATCCAACTACATTGGTACAAAGAAAATTAAAGAATCTTTTGAATGAAGGTGTTTACCTAGGAGCTATCACTTTGGATTTAGCGGAAAAACTTTTTGTTGATCACCCTCTTACGCCAATCATGCACTCCTTCATCAAAATGCACAAGGACGTTTTTCCTCCACCTCTGCGTCCGATTGTCAGTGGAGTAGGATCTGTTTTTGAGCCTTTAGGGGAATGGGTGGATACTTTGCTCCAACCATTAGTTTTAGAAATTCCTGGGTACATTAAAGATACAAAGTGCCTGATCTCTATCTTATCAAAATTTATATGGAAGGAGTCTTTTTCTTGGCTGGCTTGTGACGTGGTGGGTCTATATCCATCAATGCCTCATGATAAAGCCTCAATTATGTTACACATTTTTTTATGTCGATATAGCCAGTATACAAATGTTAACAATCAATATATTGTACAGTGCGTAGAGTTTCTTATGCAGAACATTTTTTTTTCGTTTGATGGAAAGTTTTATGTACAATGTAGAGGAGCATCAAAGGGAGCGCATTGCTCTCCATCAGTGGCAAACATATACATGAGTATATGGGAAGGGTTGTTTCTTTTTGCCGATGACTGTCCTTTCTCCTCCCACGTCAGGTGGTATGGGAGATAGATAGATGATCTCCTCCTGGTGTGGCAGGGGGACGAGTCATCAGTAAAACAATTTTTTGATTTCATTAATAACAACGATTTCAATCTAAAATTTACATACAATTGGCAGAATCAGTCTATATCCTATTTAGATGTTGTACTGTCTGCTCAGCATGGAGAGCCCATTATAATTAGTCCTTTCAGAAAACCTACAGCTTGTAACACAATACTCAGAGCTGATTCCGCCCATCCCAAGCATGTTATGGCTAATATTCCTAGAGGAGAATTCATAAGGATCAGAAGAAATTCGTCCAAAACTGAAACATACCTTGAACACACTAATATGGCTATAAATAGACTCAAACAACGAGGGTACAAAGAAAGTGTGTTAAGACAGACAGGTAGCTAATATACCTAGGGAAACCTTGTTGCAACAAAGTTCCCACAAAGATAAACGTAAAAATAGAAACAATAAGGATAAAAAAAAATGTATTCAGTACAACATTTAGTTCACAATATTATGACATTGTAAAGATAGTGCGAAAAAATTTACCGTTGCTTTATGCCCAAGAAAATATGCATAATATCATAAATAACAATATTTTGTATGTTTCTAGAAAAGCACCATCACTAGCCAATATCTTATCACCCAGCTTATATATTTCCAACAAGCCGGTAAAAGGCAATTGGATTGCCACAAAAGGATCATACAAGTGTGGACACCAACGTTGTCTCACTTGTACGTATATGCGCAATACTAAAACGTTTACAGCCATGTCCACTAATGAGAATTTTACTATCTCTTCTTATATTAATTGTTGCACAACCAATGAAGTATATCTAATTTCGTGTACGACATGTGCCCAGCAGTATGTGGGGTGCACAACAAATAGTCTTAAAACATGTATAGTTCAGATATGCGCAGAGATCTCACTAGTGGCATGTCAGCTGCTGCAAAGCATTTTGTGGAATCCCATGCAGGTAGTCTCAACTCTTTTGAATGTAATGGGATAGAAGCAGTGAGAAAACCAGAGAGGGGGAAATATTGGCAAAAAAGTTTTATCTAGAGAAGCATGGTGGATCTTGCGTCTTAATACTAGATTTCCTGCTGGTATGAACAAAAGACATGACATTATGTTCCACTATTAGAGAATTGTGCATTCCAGTTATGTGTATTTTGTTTTATTAAATATATAAGGTTTCTTATAACTTTTAAATGGATGTCTTGGTACACCTGATGTGGGTCATGTGACCCTATGAGATATAAGGAGATACTCAGTTGAACATGTCATGTCATGAGTAAGGGAGCATTTGTTAGTCTCCTGAAACGCGTAGACTTTTTTGTACACTAACATGTAGTGCATTGGCACCTTTTTAACATGTTTTTTTGGAACACTTAATAAAGCTGCAAGCAATCATCCGTTTTTAAGAAATTTGGTGAGAAGTGGTGTTGCTGGATATTTTCGTTTGTTTATATTTTTCATTGGGACGCCACTGTGAACGTCTTCATCATCCCTTTCCGTGCAACCATCTCTCTTCACACAAGTGAGCTGAAGATTTTCTATTTTGTTTTATATTGTTATGACCTGATATTACTGCATTATTCACCGTACCTCACAGATTACATTACACACTGTACCCCAGAGCTCCATCAAGAGGTTCTGCGCACCCACGCTGATTACTTTGTCTGGCTCCAGTGTTCCAAAGGTCGTTGCAACCGCTTCCACCAGCCTCCAGTGAGGAACTCATGCAGATGGAGCGGGTCCACTTGTTGGAGCAGGAGCTGTCCCATCATCGCATGAAGAACTTAAGCCTCTACTGTGCCAGTCCGGCCTATTTTCACAGAAGTTGCCCGATGCGCCTCAGCCTGCGGGAAACGCTCACACCTAGGTTCCGTGGGAGAGGCATTCCTAGGTGTTAACTCTTCCTCTCCACATTTAATGATTCCGGTGGAGGTCACGTCTGATGCTGGTCTCTCGTTCCGGGTGCAGGCCTTCCTGGACTCAGGGTCTGCCGGGAATTTCATCCACGCCTCTCTGTTTTCCCGCTACCACCTGCCTGTACGTCACCTGGAAAAGCCTTTGGTCATTTCCTCGGTCAGTGGAGAACTCCTTAAAGAGCCCATTCAGTTCATCACCCAGCCGGTGTCCCTCCGCATAGGGATCCTGCACAAGGAGAAGATCTCTTTCCACGTATTGCCTCGGTCTTCCTTGGCGATTCTATTGGGGCTTCCCTGGCTGCAACGTCGCGGACGTCTTTTTGGAGAAACAGGCTGAGATGCTGCCGCCCCATCGGCCTTATGACTGCCTGATTGACCTTCTCCCAGGCACTAGCCCCCCTCGGGGAAGGGTCTATCCGTTGTCCATGCCTGAGACGCAGGCCATGTTGGCATACATACAGGAATATTTGCAGAAGGGCTTCATTCGCAAGTCTGCCTCTCCGGTGCTGGGTTCTTTTTTGTACAGAAGAAGGACGGCTCTCTTCGCCCGTGCAATGATTATAGAGGGCTAAACAAGATCACACTAAAGAGCCGCTACCCACTTCCATTGATCTCGGAACTCTTCGATCATCTCCGGGGGGCCCAATGGCCCCGTCCTGTTGGTCTTCGGGCAATGCAGCTCTTCCTGGGATTCGCCAACTATTATCGTCAGTTCATTCCTCACTTCTCCACCCTGGTGGCTCCCATTGTGGCCCTCACCAGGAAGAACACGAACCCGAGATGTTGGCCTCCGGAGGCTGAAAAGGCGTTCAACGAACTAAAGACTGCCTTCTCCTCAGCTCCTGTCTTGGCCCGGCCAGATCCCGAGAAGCCGTTCTCCTTGGAGGAGGATGCCTCTTCCGTGGGGGCAGAGGCGGTCCTCACACAGAAAAGCCCCAAAGGCAAGACTCTTAAGTGTGGGTTTTTCTCCAGGACCTTTTCGCCGGCTGAGCGGAACTATGCCATTGGGGATCGGGAGCTCTTGGCCATCAGGTTAGCCTTAGAGGAATGGCGACATCTACTGGAGGGGGCTCGTCACCCAGTTGACATCTTTACGGATCATAAAAATCTCCTGTATCTTCAGACGGCCCAGCGTCTAAACCCTTGTCAAGCCTGGTGGTCTCTGTTCTTCTCACGCTTTGACTTCCACATTCACTTTTGGCCTGCTGAGAAAAATGTCATGGCTGACGCCCTCTTCCATGTCTCCAAACCGTTCCTTCGGGCAAGGCTTACGTGCCGCCGGCACTCAGGAAAAGGATACTAGAATGAGGGCATAGCTCCTTGTTGTATGGTCAGCCCAGAGTATGGAAGTCCTATGCTCTGATCTCTCGGCACTGCTGGTGGCCAACTCTGGCACAAGACGTCAAGGACTTCACCCTCACCTGTGTCACACGTGCTCGAAACAAGGTCCCACGCCACAGGCCTGCAGGTCTCTTACTGCCGCTGCCCATTCCAGAAACTCCTTTTACACACATAGCCATGGATTTCATCACGGACCTACTGGTTTCTTCAGGGAATTTTGTCATTTTGTGCCTCATCCTGGTCTGCCGTCTGCTCCACAATTGGCCGGTCACTTCTTCCAGCAAATTTTCTGTTTACATGGGTTACCTTCGCACATCATCTCCGATGTTCAATTCGTATCCCGATTTTGGCGTGCGCTGTGTTCCCGTCTGCAAGTCAAGTTAGACTTTTCATAGGCCTACCAGCCTCAGTCCAATGGACAGGTGGAGAGAGTGAACCAGATCCTGGGAGAATACTTGCGTCATTTTGTATCCGGACGTCAGGACAACTGGGCCGAGCTGCTCCCCTGGGCTGAGTTCTCTTATAACCATCGTGATTCGGATGCAGCCGGCGTCTCTCCATTTTTTGTGGTCTATGGCCGCCACCCACACCCCCCTTACCCTGCCCACTTATTTGAGGTGCCCGCTGTCGATGACCAAGTTCGGGATATCAAGGCCATCTGGCAAGAGACTCGTCGTTCCTTACTTCGGGCCCTGCTCCTATGAAGTCTCAGGCAGACAAAAAGAGAAGACCTGCCCCGACTTTCCTCCCAGGAGACAGTGTTTGGCTTTCATCAAAGCACGTGCGCCTGAAGATTCCAAGTTACAAGTTGGGCCCTCGCTTTCTAGGACCCTTCAAGGTGCTCCGGCAGCTTAATCCGGTGACGTACAAACTCTGCTTACCTCCCTCTCTCTGGATCCAAAACACTTTCCATGTCTCCCTCCTCAAGAATCTGGTCCTGAACCGGTTTTCTCAGAAGAATGTATCGCCTCCCCTGGTAGCTGATTCTGCTGACATCTTCGAGGTAAAAGACATCCTGGCCATGAAGACTGTCAGAGGGAAGCGCTTCTTCCTCGTGGATTGGAAGGGCTTCGGACCCGAGGAGAGATCCAGGAAGCCAGAATCCAATATCCTGAATCATTATCTCATTCGCAGGTTCCTACATCCTAAAAAGGAGTGGAGGCCTAAGGGGGGGTACTGTAACTGGTGGCGCCGCGTTCCGGTCCGTGGGTCGCGGCACACCCGTATCCCTCTCCCTGAGTGCCCAGCGGGGATGGGTGGCACCGCTGGCCATAGTACGGGCCGCGGGCGCGTCCGTTCCATCCACTTACCTGATTACGCTCCTGCACTGCTCTCTTCCCTTGACGGCCGGAACGCACGTGCTTGTTCATGTTAATTTAAAGGGCCAGCGCGCCGGTAATTGGATAATAGCCGGGCGCTGATCCTATATAGTTTATGGATCCACATCACTTCCCTGCTGGATCTTTGTTGCCTCCGTGCCCTAGAGAAAGCGTTACTATTTGTTCCTGCCTCTACCGTGTTCCTGACCTCCGTCTACGTTTCTCGACTCTGAACCTTTGCCGCCTGTCCTGACCTTCCTACCTGTCCCGACTACGAGCCTGCCTTATGATTTTGTACCACGTTACACCTCGGCTGCCTCCACAAGCAAGTCACGTCAGGGGAAGGGACCTGTTGGAGTCCCGCCGCAGCAAGTCCATCCCGCTTTGTGGCGGGCTCTGGTGAAAACCGGGACGTACTAAGATACCACTCCCTGGCGTGGCTTACGCCATCGTCTGCGGTGGTCCAGAGGATCCACTATCCCAGCCGTTACAGTTATATGAGGCTTTTTTGGGAGTATATCTAAAAGATCACTATCCGACCATAAAATGCCCCAATATTTCTCGATAACCCTTCTCATTCTCACTGGCTTTGTTGTCAAAAGAGGTTAGTATTCTAACTACATTAGTTCCTTTATCTTATTGTTCTTTGGGATCAAAACTTTAACATGCTCCTGTTTCAGGGCATTCTCAAAGGCTTTTTATCTAATTTGTAATGGATATCCATCAGAAAGAAAGCGCAGATTCAATTCACATTTTTTGCCTATAAAAATTATAAGTGGGAACCCATAAGAACTGCCCTCCAGGTATACTTCTTTTTAGAGTAGTTGGGTGATGGCTATCTCAATGGAATAGACTATTTGTCGATGTAGGTTTTCTATAGGTACTGAGGGTTCCATTTGGGGTTTTCTGTAACTCTACATCCAAAAACGTTAGCCTATTTATACTGTACCCTGATTTGAATACTGCATGGTCTGTGATAAGAATCTGTTATTCATCCTATAAAATCATTACTAACCCATTCAGGTTATAGCTATTTTCGGTTTTCTTTTTTTTCCCGTTGCCTTCCAAGAGCCATACTTTTTTTTTCTCCATCTACATAGCCATATAAAGGCTTGTTTTTTGCATTAGTTTTTACTGATGCCATTTAACCCTCTAAAAAATGTGGGGCTGAACATATAAAAAATAAAAATTTTTAGGAATTAGTTTGTCTGGAGTTTATTTTTGGTAAAAATGATGTGATAGCTGTATTCTACTGGTCAATACAATTCTGGTAGAGTTTTCTACTGTTTAAATTTCCCTTGAAATGCCTTATCTTGTGACCAAGAACTTTTTTGTTTTTTAGTTCATGGATCTGAACGGGGGCCTCTTTTTTGCAGGTTGAAGTGCAGTTTTTATTGATACCATTCTGGGATTCATTTTGATCACTTTTTATTCAAAATTTTAAGGGTTTTTAAATCACCAAAAAAAGACTTTTGTGCGGCTGATAATTTTTTTCTTCTACAGTTTTCACCAGACAGGATAAATTATGTTTATAGATTGGACTGTCTAAAACTTAGTAAACTTAGAAAAGACTGTCTAAAAGGGGATGGTTTTTCGCACTCCACCCACCTTCACAGGTTTTTAAATCAATGCAGTGTATTAATAGCTGGTGCCCTCACTCTCTGAAGTACGGAGGTCTGAACAGGCCCTAAAGAGAGGTAACCTCAGTGTAGGAACCCACCTGCCTTTGAGGTCCCCTTGAAGATTGAGAGGTGGGCTTAAGCAGTTTTGATCAAAAATGTGAACTAAGAATCTCAAAAAGTTTTTCATTTATCCTAGATAGCAGAAATGCTTTTTAAAAATTCCTATGGGCCTTTTGATAGTTTTTTTTTTAGTTGGGAGTGTGCTACTGATATCGGAATGTGTATGTATATTACAGCCGCACCAGTGTGCTCCTATGCTCATTTTTTTCAAAAAAGTTTTTGGATGTGCAAAGCCAAATATTGTTTTATAGTCGAAAAGGGGTTGTCCAATTTATTTATTTATTTTTATTTTACTGCTACTAGGGTCCATTTAAGATTAAATAATATATACTTTCCTCACCATATTCCCATTGCTGTGCAGTCCTCACTTGTCACCAGCCTTTAGTTTACGTCTTTCTTATTCTGAATGGAAGGATGGCACAATACTCGAGGAAGTAAGGTTAGTATAAGCTTTTATTTTACTTTAAATGGGCCTTGTGCAGCAGTAAAATAGAAAAAAACTGAAATGAACAACTTGTTTAAGGTGTATAGATTTATCAAGTGTATAATAAATCTTGCGTGTTAATAAACAGTCTAGTCTAAGATTACACTATTAGTTGGATTAGTTTGTGCCATTGATCACGCTAAATTTTTTGCACATTGTGGCACGCTGAACCACTCCCTATTCCTGTGAAGCCAATCTCTTTTATTGAGGCCACATACCATTCATCAGACAAGACGCAGCAGCGTTTCAAAACTTTTTAAAACGCATAATGAATGGGGTATGTGTATGGTAGTATTTTGGCACAAACAGCATATTGCATTACATTTTCTATCCTGACATAGTCCTTGGTCTACCCATATGTAATGTTATAACCGTCCCGTTTTATTTATCCTAGCATCAAATTTTATATACAGAGGACTAGGAACAAGCAACATCTCGTGCCACACTCCATGATGGAATTTCCATCTTGAAGGAGTTTTATAATCCTTTTCATTGTTTGAGATAATATCTCTCTTGTTAGCTAATTGAGAAAAATATGACCCCAAGGCAGGCATAATTGCAGCGCATATTTCAATGCTTAATTGCTCTGCAATACGCCCGAAATACACCGTGCAATTACAGTAATTCATAGCTCTCATTGATAGTTATGAATTACCTTGGTCTTCCCCCGACGCATATTGAATGCGCCATTTACGGATGCTTTAGAAGTATGCGCTGGCTTCTAAAACACCTGCCGTATTCTGGCGCATACAGTATGTGCTGCAATACTCCTTAGAACATAACCTAAAGGTGGACAGTGTGTTTTTATGCGTTTTTTGGGGAAATCTTCAGCAATTAATGCTGTGCATTTCTGCAAAATAAGCACCAAAAACACACTGTGTGAAAGCACCCTAACATTTCAGTATAGTCTAGCTATCTTTTCCTTTTAAATATACACTAATTTTCATTTTTAGACTTGTGCTGGTATGTAAACAACAAGGTTAGTTCTTTATTTTTGCCTGTATTTTATACGATTATATTTTATAAGATATCTGGTTTACTTAAATAGCTCATTTTGATTTACTTTACTTTTGTTTTATAAAGTCAATATATTCAACTATAACTTTATGATGACTGCTGTTCATTGAGGACTATTTTAAAAACTATGTTAATGCTAGAAAACTTGATAAATTAAATATTATGCCAATAGACTTACTATGGGTGCTTTCACAGGGTGCGTTTTTGACACGTTTTTAATGCGTTTTTTGTGCAGCAATGTACAGCATTAATTACTGTGCCTTCCTGCACAAAAACCGCATCAAAAAATGCGTCAAAAGCGCACCGTGTAAAAGCACCCTTAAGGTATGTTGACACGATGATGCTGGGGAAGGTGTGGGGGGGGTGCCCGCCCGGCCACATAGGCATGTATTACTCGCGGCGCGTATTCGCCGCAAATAATTGACATGTCACTTATCTCCCTGTGTGTACAATACGATCATATTGTACGAGTGGGCGTAATCCATAATTCTCTATGAATGCTATGGATCGCCGTAATTATGTTCACCGCGTATTAAGCGCAGTACACCGCGAAATACACAGCGAAATGTGCCCCAAAGTAAGCCGTGTGAACATACTTTAAGGATGATAAAATTTTGCCCCAGAGCCAGGTTCATACACCGCAGATGCTGCATGTAGTGAAACCACATCCACATGCAGCAGCTGATGGCTACACAACTTAGTCAGTAAAACCATGGTATTACTGTCAAAATCAAGCGGCTATTGGCAACAGCATGTGGATTAGGTTTTATCTGCATGTTGCAAGCACATGTGTGTGTGAACCTTGTAGAATGTGTTCAGAGTATGTTCTGATCAGGTTTTTCATCCAGTTTTTGATGCCAAAACTAGGATTGGATTTTTTTTTTTTTTTTTTAAGTATTCAGATAAGTCCCTTATACTTTGTCTCCTGTTATTATGCATACTGGTTTATAGTGCAAGATACTGCACCCAAAAACCTGCTATTCCAGACTGCTTGTTTCACCTGTTCCTCTGTAGGATGGCGTCCAATTTGAGAAAACTGAAACATCATTTATTGAGTCTGTGGATTGCAAACAATACATTTTTCTAATCATCTAGCTTTTAAAACATGCTATCTGATCTGCACCCTCTGAGCCTCTGCTCCCAGACATCCACTGCCATCTTTTTTTCTTGTCCCATAAAGATGCATATACCTAAACAAGGTTGCATGGCACTCCAACAATTGGTGCATGCACATGATCCCCCTCCCTATACTAAATAATAAAGGAAGATTCAGCATTTAAAGGGAACCTGTTACATTGAACATGCTATCTAGTCAACATGTTATAGAGCAGGAGGAGCTGAACAGATTGATATAAAGTTTTGTGGAGAAACATTCAATAGGATTTGTACTTTATTAATTTAAGTCCCTGCTAATTAGAGGTTAAGGGGTCCAGAAGGTGGTGTAATCAGTGATTGACAGCCATCTCTGTTTGCACACTGATAAGAAAGGTTGTCAATTATTGATAACACTACCTACAGTACTCCCGTTACACAGCCAACGAGTGCCGGCTGCTAATCCCAGTTGACAATTGCCTGTAACAGCACTGCTCCATTCCGTGCTGTTTAAGGGCCGGTTCACACAGATTTCACCCGTAAATATGGCTTGAATAAGGGGCGGGCCGGGCCAGGGGCGCTGCTTGCCGGCCCCATAGACATGCATTATCCACAGCATGTATCCCGCCAGGATAATGTGCATGTCACTTTCTCCCCGCTCGGCGTATTCGCCGAGCGGGGAGGAGACACGGAATCCACAGTTCTCTATGAGAACTGTGGATTACCGTAATGGCTGGGACGGATTCCAGCCGTTTTGCAGCGCAATACAGCTGCAATCCGTGCCCAAAATAAGCCGTGTGAATGGCCCCTTACCCTGGCCGAGGTGTCTAAATGAATGATGAATGGTGCCACGCACCGTTTCTCGCTTAGATCGGGACCTCCATGGCGAGATTGCGTTAACATATATACCGAAGATTGAACACCATAAAAACAAAACTCTCGCACACATAGTGGAAGCATGTTTTTTTCACATTTTCCCCCACTTAGAATTTTTTTGAGGTTTCCCAGTTTATTCTATAGTACGGTGAATGACACCATTAGAAAGTACATCTTTTTCCTCCCACAAAATAAAAGCCCTCATATATCTATGTAAGTGGAAAAATAAAAAAAAGTTATGGCTCTGGGAAGGCGGAGAAGGAAAAACAAATGTGACAAAAAAAATAGGCTGTTGCAGGAAAGGGTTAAGTATATGCATACTTACCCTGTTTCCCCTAAAATAGACACCCCCCGAAAATAAGACATAGCGCATTTTTAGTTATGAAATTCGGAGTTTAGCTGCTTCTGCTGATGTCTGTGATGAAATCACTACAGTATATTCATACATGTTGATGTTTTGTTCAACAATAAATGTGAATTATTGTTCATAGAAAAAAAAAAAACATCCCCTAAAAATAAGTCTTAGCTCGTCTTTAGAAGCAAAAATTAATATAACACACTGTCTTATTTTCGGGGAAACAGGGTATGGGATTATTATTATTATTATTATTAACATTTATTTTAAAGCGCCATTGATTCCATGGTGCTGTACATTCGAGGGGGCTTACATACATAATATGTCACATGAGTACAATAATAACAATGAATGACTTGTAACTGGTACAGAGGGAGAGAGGACCCTGCCCACGCAGGCTTACAATCTACAAGGAGGAGGGAAGAGACAGGAGGAGAGGGGCAGACATGTTTGTGGGATAGTACAGTGGTAGCAGGATTATTGTAGGTTATAGGCAATCCTGAAGAGATGGGTTTTCAGGTTGCTTTTGAAGCTGGTGAGAGTGGAGGAGAGTCTGATATGTTGTGGCAGTGCATTCCAGAGTGTGGGGGAAGCACGGAAGAAGTCTTGAAGACAGTTATGTGGGGAGCTGATAAGAGGAGAACAGAGAAGAAGGTCCTGTGAGAAGCAGAGGTTGCGTGTGGGGAGATATCTGGAGATTAGGGCAGAGATGTATGGAGGGGAGAGGTCATTGAGAGCCTTGTAGGTCAGGGTTAGCAACTTGAAATTAATTCGCTGGGCAATGGGTAGCCAGTGAAGGGATTGACAGAGGGGAGATGCAGAGGAGTAGCGAGGAGAGAGGTGGATAAGATGGGCAGCAGAGTTGAGAATGGTTTGAAGGGGAGCAAGAGTGCTAGATGGGAGGCCACAGAGAAGGATGTTGCAGTAGTCAAGGCGGGAGATGACAAGGGCATGGACGAGCATTTTTGTGGTGTCGAAGTTGAGGAACGAACGGATGCGAGAGATATTTTTCGGGTTGGAAGCGGCAGGCAGAGGTGAGGTTTTGGATGTGTGGTTGGAAGGACAGAGCGGAGTCGAGGATTACCCCAAGGCAGCGGACTTGTGGAATAGGTGAGAGTGTACAGCCATTGACAGTGATAGAGAGATCAGGTGGAGGGATGGAGGGGGACGGTGGAAAGATGATGAATTCTGTTTTCTCTACATTTAGTTTTAGGAGACGGGAGGAGACAAAGGAGGAAATGGACGATAGACAGTCAGGGATCCGGGAGAGTAGAGAGGTGACATCTGGGCCGGAGATGTAGAGTTGGGTGTCATCAATAAACAGGTGGTAATGAAAGCCATGTAAAGCTATGAGTTGACCCAGACCAAGAGTGTAGATAGAAAAGAGTAAAGGACCCAGGACTGACCCCTGGGAGACACCAATAGAGAGTGGCCGGGGGGAGCAGGTGGAGCGAGAATGAGAGACGCTGAACGTCCGATCAGAGAGGTACGAGGAGATCCAGGAAAGAGCCAAGTCCGTGATGCCGAGGGAGGAGAGGATGTGTAGCAGCAGGTCGACAGTGTCAAAGGCAGAGGACTAGACGGAGAAGACCAGAGTAATGGCGTGAGGCATTGGCAGTTGCTAGGTCATTGGTGACCTTGGTTAGGGCAGTTTCAGTGGAGTGGTTGGGTCGGAAGCCTAATTGGAGTGGGTCAAGGAGAGAGTTGGAGGAGAGGTGGGAGGACAGCTGAAGATAGACGTGCTGCTTGAGGAGTTAGAGGCAAAAGGGAGCAGTGAGATGGGGCGATAGTTGGACAGAGAGGAGGGATCAAGGGATGTTTTTTTAAGGATGGGAGTGACAGTAGCATGTTTAAAGGAGGAAGGGAAGATTCCCGAGGTGAGCGATAAGTTGAAAAGATGTGCACCTCAAAGGAGGAGAGTGTGAGGGAAGGCAGAGGTGAAGAGGGGACAAAGGAACAAGTGTCAGACAGAAGGAGGCCAACACCTCCGCCATGCCCGTTACCAGGGCGAGGGGTATGGGTAAGTTGGAGGCCGCCAAAGGAGGAGAGCAGCAGGGGGGGGGCTGTGTCAGGGGGGGTCAGCCATGTTTCAGTCAGCCCAAAGGGAAGAGTAAATTTCTTGAGATAAATAGTCTGTATGTAGGAAAGTTTATTGCATACAGACCGTGTATTCCAGAGAGCTCCAAGGCGAGGGATAGGGGGAGCAGGGGTCAGAGGGATGTGCTTCAGGTTGATGGGGTTAACAGAATTAGAAGTGGTGCACCTGTTAGAAGAGGGAGAGACTATGGTGGGAATGTGCTGGGGGGGGGCCCTGGGTTAGGGGATATGTCCCCAGCAGCCAGGAGCAGTAGAGAGAGGGTGAGCAGGTGGGAGTAGGAAAGAAAATAATTAGGCAGGGTTTGTTTGGTACGGAGGGCATTAACAGAGGGGAAGAGGTTGGTGGCAGCAGACAGGAGAGAGGGTAGAATGCAGGGGGAGAAGTAAAGCTCAGTGCACAGCGAGGAGGGTTGGGGATAAGCAGTTAGTGCAAGGAAAGTGGAGATTGAGATAATGGTGGTAAGGAAAAGCATAGTGTAAGACAGTTTAGAAAGGTGTGGTTGGAAAAGATTAAGTAGCTGTTACCTCGCAATCCTTGTTCAATCCTGGTTGAATTCTGGATTAATTCACACTTTGAGCAGGGCCACAAGTGACCAAAGGCCACACGTGACTGCAGTGCTTGACTATATAGTAACTAACATTCTAAGCAGAGTATCAGATGTGAACAAGAAATGGGAGGGGTCGAGTCTGTTAATTAGCAGAGTGGGGGGAGAATAGGAAACGAGATTACAAGGAGAATTGGCCCCATGCACACAGCAGGGAATTGGGGTAGAGAAGATTGCAAGTGTGATAGCAAGTTATGACTATAATAAAGATACACATCAAAGTAGAAGCATACATCAAATGCAGGATGGGAGCAGGAGTGGATCAGAAGTAGAAGCATACATCAAATGCAGGATGGGAGCAGGAGTGGATCAGAAGTAGAAGCATACATCAAATGCAGGATGGGAGCAGGAGTGGATCAGAAGTAGAAGAATACATCAAATGCAGGATGGGAGCAGGAGTGGATCAGAAGTAGAAGCATACATCAAATGCAGGATGGGAGCAGGAGTGGATCAGAAGTAGAAGCATACATCAAATGCAGGATGGGAGCAGGAGTGGATCAGAAGTAGAAGCATACATCAAATGCAGGATGGGAGCAGGAGTGGATCAGAAGTAGAAGCATACATCAAATGCAGGATGGGAGCAGCAGTGGATCAGAAGTAGAAGCATACATCATGCAGGATGGAAAAGGAGTGGATCGGGTAGAAACATACATAAATGCAGGATGGGAGCAGGAGTGGATCAGAAGTAGAAGCATACATCAAATGGAGGATGGGAGCAGGAGTGGATCAGAGGTAGAAGCATACATCAAATGGAGGATGGGAGCAGGAGTGGATCAGAAGTAGAAGCATACATCAAATGCAGGATGGGAGCAGGAGTGGATCAGAAGTAGAAGCATACATCAAATGGAGGATGGGAGCAGGAGTGGATCAGAAGTAGAAGCATACATCAAATGCAGGATGGGAGCAGGAGTGGATCAGAAGTAGAAGCATACATCAAATGCAGGATGGGAGCAGGAGTGGATCAGAAGTAGAAGCATACATCAAATGCAGGATGGGAGCAGGAGTGGATCAGAAGTAGAAGCATACATCAAATGCAGGATGGGAGCAGGAGTGGATCAGAGGTAGAAGCATACATCAAATGGAGGATGGGAGCAGGAGTGGATCAGAAGTGGAAGCATACATCAAATGCAGCATGGGAGCAGGAGTGGATCAGAAGTGGAAGCATACATGAAATGCAGGATGGGAGCAGGAGTGGATCAGAAGTGGAAGCATACATCAAATGCAGGATGGGAGCAGGAGTGGATCAGAAGTGGAAGCATACATCAAATGCAGGATGGGAGCAGGAGTGGATCAGAGGTAGAAGCATACATCAAATGGAGGATGGGAGCAGGAGTGGATCAGAGGTAGAAGCATACATCAAATGCAGGATGGGAGCAGGAGTGGATCGAAGTGAAATACATCAAATGCAGGATGGGGCAGGAGTGGATCAGAGTAGAGCATACATCAAATGCGGATGGGGCAGGAGTGGATCGAGGTAGAAGATACATCAATGGAGGATGGGCAGGAGTGGATCAGAAGTGGAAGCATACATCAAATGCAGGATGGGAGCAGGAGTGGATCAGAGGTAGAAGCATACATCAAAAGCAGCATGGGAGCAGGAGTGGAACAGAAGAAGAAGCAAACATCAAATGCAGGATGGGAGAGGAGTGGATCAGAAGTAGAAGCATACATCAAATGCAGGATGGAGGCAGGAGTGGATCAGAAGTAGAAGCATACATCAAGCGATGGGACAAGGGGGATCAGGGTAGAAGATAATCAAATGAGGATGGGAGCAGGAGTGGATCAGACGTAGAAGCATACCTGTGGATGAGAAAAATAGGGTTCGTCAGATCTCAAGAAGGATTTCCATGGAGCTACATAACTGTGAATTCTGGATTAATTCACACTTAGAGCGGGCACCTTGAGCAGGGCCACAAGTGACCAAAGACTATATAGTAACTAATATTCTAAGCAGAGTATCAGATGTGAACAAGTAATGGGAGTGGTCGAGCCTGTTAATTAGCAGAGTGGGGGGAGAATAGGAAACGAGATTACAAGGTGAATTGGCCCCATGCACACAGCAGGGAATTGGGGTAGAGAAGATTGCAAGTGTGATAGCAAGTTATGACTATAATAAAGATACACATCAAAGAAGAAGCATACATCAAATGCAGGATGGGAGCAGGAGTGGATCAGAAGTAGAAGCATACATCAAATGGAGGATGGGAGCAGGAGGGGATCAGAAGTAGAAGCATACATCAAATGCAGGATAGGAGCAGGAGTGCATCAGAAGTAGAAGCATACATCAAATTTCAGGATGGGAGCAGGAAGTGGATAGAAGTAGGGAAACATACTCAAATGCAGGATGGGAGCAGGAGTGGATCAGAAGTAGAAGCATACATCAAATGCAGGATGGGGAGCAGAGTGTATCATAAGTAGAAGCATACATCAAATGCAGGATGGGAGCAGGAGTGGATCAGAAGTAGAAGCATACATCAAATGCAGGATGGGAGCAGGAGTGGATCAGAGGTATAAGCATTAGTGTTGAGCGATTGCGTTGGCTATCGAGATCGATCGATAGTCGATAGTCGGCCGCTATCGATAAGGTTTTTCGATAGTGAGCATCGATTATGCGCGATGACCATTAAAGTCTATGGGAGAGCAACAACACCTTCATTATTACACCCACAAAAAGGCTGGAGAAGCTGAAATTAACATCCACAACAGTCAAATGGATAGTGCTACATCTTAGGCAACACACTTAGGTTATAAAAGTCACAGAAAAAAAGTCACAGACCATTCACTATCCTGTCTTGTACCACAGCCCCGGGCCCTTAAACCTGCATCACCCACAAATTAAAAAATGCCCAAAGGCAGTATTATTTGAACCATCATTTTACCCTTAAACTGGACATTGAATATCCCTGTCCTGGAAAGCAGCATGAGCCCACAAACCCGCATGACCCCACATTTAAAAAGTGCCGCAAAATAGGAGTCTTTCACCACCATTTGTTGAACTGGACATTGACTATACCTGTCCCGGGCCACAGCATGAGCCCAAACCTGCATGACCCCCACATTTAAAAAGTGGCCGGAAAAAAGGAGTCTTTCAACCACCATTTTAGTTTCACTGGGACATTGACTATACCAGTCCTGGGCCACAGCATGAACCCCCCACATTTAAAAAGTGCCGTAAAAAGGAGTCCTTTCACAACCATTTAGTTTGAACTGGACATTGACTATACCTGTCCTGGGCCACGCATGGTACCAGGCCGGAGATACAGTGGTGCGGTGAAAGCCCAGCTGTGCTCGTCCGTCATCTATATAACACGCAGGTTAAAATGCCCTGATGACGCAGCAACGATAACTATCGTGCTGAAGCAGAGTGTGGAAGCGGAAGTGGTGGAGGAAGCTCCAGCTTCCTCTGTATCTAAGTCAATACCTGGGTAGGCGCTTGTCCCTCCGTATGAGTGTGGACCTCAATTGAGCTCACTTGGAAATACTGGTGTTAACGCTCCTTTACAACCCAGGAGCCTTTATCTTGGCATTCTTTTTCTCATTTTTAACTCAACGTGCTGGAGGATAATGGTCTCTGTACTATGTTCTCTGTCCGTGCTCCCATACTCCCTGTCCTCTGGAATAACCTACATCTGGTCAAGTTTTTCCTGTACCTCCTTGTACAATGTCAGAGGAATTTTTTTTACAGCTATTTTTGTACATGCAAGTTTTTTAGTACTTTAATTACTAGAAAACACATTTTTAAAATATGATGAATCCCACCATGTCTTTGTTTCTCTTTTTCATGTATTAAATGGGTTGTCCAATACAGGGATTGATATGCTATGTTAAAGATCATGCAAAAACAAGTCATTTTGCAATAGTGTATCCATTAACAGTGTCCTACTACTTCCTGTTTCTGACAGCACCATCAGCCCTTGAGCCACTCTTGACAATTGTGAAGAACAAAAGTCTGTTTTAGAAACAACATTTTTTAGAATAGGACCTGTAGTATAGCTGCATGTCACAACAAAATGCCCCAAAAATTCAAGCATGACCTTTGAGCCCCACTTTGGTCAATTGTGGAAGAACAAATGTCTGTTAGAACAAATTATTTAGAATAGGACGCTGTAGATAGCTGCATGTCACAGCAAAATGCCCCCAAAAAATTCAAAGCATGACCCTTGAGCACTTTGGTCAATTGTGAAGAACAAATGGTCCTGTTAGAAACAATTTTTTTTTTATAATAGGACCTGGTAGAATTGCTCATTTCAAAGCAGCATGACCCAAAAAATTATAAAAATGACTTCTCAGCCACTGTTAAAAATTGTGAGGGAGAAAAGCCACTTAGAAGCCCACATTTCTGAGTTACAAAGGACATGATTATTGCTGTATCTTCACAGTCAACATGACCCCAAAAAATTAAATAAATATGACTTCTCAGCCCACTATTAAAAATTGTGAGGGAGAAATGCCACTTAGAAGCCACAATTCTGTCCAAAGGACCATAATTATAGCGTATCTCACAGCAACATGACTCCCAAAAAATTATAAATATACTTCTCAGCCCACTATTAACATTTGTGAGGGAGAATCGCACTTAGAAGTCACATTTCTGTTCCAAAGGACCATGATTATGCTGTATCTCACACAACATGACCTCAAAACATTGACAATGCTAAAACTTCTTAAGATAAATGAGTAAATGGAATCGGTGTTGTCTATGAAACCTTGCTGTCTTTTACAGTCTCCTCACAGCAAAACCAGCAAAAATGAACTGTTGGGAACTGAGAATAAAAATTGCAGTAAAAATGATCATTGTAAAAAAAAGTTTTCAAGAGGACCCATTTCTGTTTGAAAAGGAATGTGAAGTAGACTGCAACTAATCGGTGACCTCCGGCAATTGGGGCCGACAACATCATAGAGATCCCCCCCCCCAGGGGGGGGGGGGGGGGGGCGCAACGCGCCACCGCCCGCCCGGCATGCCTCGATTCATCTTGATGAAAGTCAAACGATCCACATTATCTGTGGAAAGCCGGATGGCGTTTGTCTGTAATGACTCCTCCAGCTGTGCTGAAGTTCCGCTCAATATGACGCTGGCTGCTGGGCAGGAAACACCTCTATGGCGTGAACGAGCCCAGCTCAGGCCATTTCGTCCATTTTGGATACCCAGAAGTATATGTGTCCGTAACTCATGCAAAAACATCGTGTTGAGACGCAGATATTCGAGCACCATGATCTTAAGCTGATCTCTGTGTGTTGGATGTGTTGCCCTGCATTTGCATGCGTTGTGGTGAGGTGGTAAACAAAGATTGCCAGAGGTCACCCATTAGCTCTGCCACCTTGCCTGCAGCTGCCTACGCCTACTGGCACTCTACTGCTGTCACGTCGCTGATGTTGTTCCACCGTGACATTTGGGGAACATTAAGCAGGACGCAACAGATCTCCAGTTGATCAATGCAGCGAAGGTCTCCATTTTCCTGCATTTTAACTCTCTATTTGGTGGTGGAAGGAAAGTGACTGATTTTGTTTTTGTACGCCGGGATCCAGGAGTGTGGCACCCAGTCACTGATGTTCATTTTGATGGCCTTAATGCCGAGGATCATGTGGAGAAATGGAGCATCCAAGCACTTCATGTGAGATAGATGGAGCCTTGATTTTCCCAAGCCTCTGGGTTCGAGGGGCACTAGCAAACTGATCTTCCTCATCTTCCTCCTCCGCCTCAATTCGCGCCAACCTCTTTCCAAGCAGGACGACGTAACATCTGGTGTCCTAGAATACCTCCTCCTCCTTCCTCCTCCGCTGCCTCCAGGCACAGCTTCAACTAAGCCCTACTTGCTGAGATGATGCACCCCCTGAGAGCTGATGCGCCACCTTGCACGAGCTCTGGACCCGAACCACCTGCCTAATGAAGACCAGATGGAAATTGTGAATCGTCGGGCCCTTGTGGATTTGACGGAGAGAGCGGCTCCGTGTCCGCATCTGTGGTCCGTCTCTATCTCTCCTCCGTTGCTGGCGGACTGTTGATTTCAGAGTGTCCAACAATCGGTTCCAGACTAAGATCACCACAATGCTCATGCTGACAAGGCATTGTCCGCACTGACCATTTTGGTGGCTCTTCAAAACTGCAAGGATGGTGGCGGAGCTCTTTCCCTAGCCTCCACTCTCGGTTGGTTCAACACCCGAGGTCCGTACCGCTCTGCATGTTCAGGCCATGTGGTCCACTTCGTACTGCTTAATGGCATGCGCTTGCTGCCACAAATCGCTTAGAGCATGTGGAGGGTGAATCCAGCGTGTTGCCAACGTCAACAATGAGACGGTTGAGGGGAGGCCGAGCGGGACGCTGCAAGGGGGGAAGCAGGGTGCGAACGGCGGAAGTGCGAACTCAGACCTCGAGCCTTCTTCAGCAGGCAGTCCAGACCGGGTAGCTCTTTAGAAATTTCTGGACGACAAGGTTCATGACATGTGCCAGGCAAGGGATGTGCTCCAGCCTACCGATCTTAAGGGCGGCCAGCAGATTTCGCCCGTTATCGCACACCACCTTGCCTGGCAAAAGGGTTTTGTACCAGCCAGCGCTCGGTCTCGTTGCTTAGAGCGTCCACAGCTCCTGACCTGTGTGTGGGCGGTCTCCAAGGCAGATTAATTTCAACACGGCCTGGTGTCCTCTGGGCACGTGATGCCACCAGAGGGGCCTTGGGGGAAAGGCCCTGCACCATCCTGCGGTTTTGAAGAGCGTGCGCCGAGCCTGAGAGCCACCGTCCCCCAGAGACATCCCACCCAGCTCACCCAGTGAGCTGTCACAGAGTATAGCGGCCTTGGCCGTGCTTACTAGTCCATGTGTCGGTGGTGAATGGACTTTCCGGACACAGATGCAGACAACGCGCTTGAAATTTTAGATGACACTGGCTGGCCAGGGCAGGGACGGCTTTTCTGGCAAAGAAATGCCTGCTCGGCATCTGGTATTGGGGCAAGCGAGGGCCAGGGCGTGGCGGAACCCATCTGTGTCCACAGACGGAAAAAGGCAACATTTCCAGGCCAAAAGCCTGGCAATGCCAAAATTCAGGCTTTTGGTTTTGGGGAGGGTTTTTGCTTTAAAAAGGGGTTTTTTCTGCTCCCAAACCTGGAAGACAAAAAGGTGGTTTGCTAGCGGGCCGCTGAAACGGCGTGCGGTCCGGTCAAACGGCGGAAGGGAAGGGGGGTTGGATGGGTCTCTGGTGGTGCTGGGGGTTACTCGGGCGACGGTGGAGGGGGCCCCCCCCCCCCCCGGAGGTGATCCCTGATCATGCCCTTGAGAGAAAATGGGCAGCTGAGGAACGTTTTGGTTTGGTGGCGGGGGAGGGAGGGGGAGGGCGGAGACGAGGGTGGGGACAGTGGGAGGCCCGGCGTGGGGCCCCTGGCCTTTTTGGCCAAGTGTTCCCTCCTTTTCCCAACCCCATGCTTTGGGGCTGCATGTGACTAGACATTTTGGGTGGGGGTTTTAACCATTTAAAAGGGTTCTTGCCTCTACTTATGCTTTTTACGGCAAAGGGGGGCATATGACACGCGGGGTGAATCAGGGGTTGCTCAAGAAGGCCCAGGCTTGAGAGGTCCGGGACCTTTTTGAACGGATAAGGAGGAGCGGGGTTTGCCGCGGGACCGGGCGGGGCGGAATCATTTCAGCGGACTTCTGCGCCCGGCCCTTCCTTTTTGTGAGGGGAAACCCGTTTTGGGGAACTACCCCATCGTTTTCCCTTCCCGTCCCTGATGAAGCGCTCGCAAAAAAATTTCGGGGGAAAAAGGGAAAAAGGAGGGAAAACCCGAAATTTGTCGTCACCCTCTTTCATCATCAACACAGGGGGGACGGGGTCGTCCTGACTTTCTGTTTCCAAAAGCTGCGGGCTCCCAAGGGAAAGGGGCACGCAAGGCTTTCCCGGGACCCCCCGGGGTTTTTTGGGCCGTTTGACCGGTTTCCTTTCACCTCCTCTGAGGGGCCAAAAAAGGGGCTTTCAGACAGAGAAAATAAACCCTTTTTGGCCTCTTGATTTTTTAAACAGCCCCTGACCCAACCCGCTTTTGTCATAAAAGGGGGTTTTCCTTCAGAAAATGGATTATCCACAGGGGGGGGTACGCGAGGGGACATTTGGGGTGTTTCCCATGTTGGACAGATGCTGATGATGCGAGAGGGACTTTTTGGGGGCCGTGACTGCGAGGACGAGGAGGTCAACCCTGCTAAAATGCGGGTTGCATTAACCACTAAAGGGGGACAGTTTGGGGCGCGATTTCGTTGTTTAATTAAACAGGGCCCCTGCCCAGGGGATGAAGGCTGACGGTCCTGCAACTGACATCCGCGGGCATGCGTGTTGTCGCCAGCACTGGGAAGGGAAAGCACCTTCTCTTCCCTCTCCCTCCATGTGCTCCCCCCCTTTTTGGGCTCGCTTACCACCTGTTTTTCGCTCCATGTTTAGAAATTATAAAATTTGAAAAGGGGTATGGAATAGTTTTGGAAAGTCTCTTTTTAAAAGACGGCAAATTTCACAGCTATTCTCAAATCCCCCTAAACAAAATAAAATTGCTGGAATCAAATTTAACTGCAAGGTGTCTATCAACAAATCTGGACTGGGCAAAAGTCCAAAAAACACGTATCTGTTTTATGTTTTGTATAATTAAACGCTATTTTTGCACCTTTCAATTCACCTGTGGTGAATATAGAATTGCTGTTTTAAGATTTAACGTAGATGCTGCGTCAATGAACAGTGCTGGGTGCGCAAAAGTCAAAAAACACGTAACTGTTATGTTTTGATATAATAAACGGTATTTTTTGCACCTTTCAATTCACCTGTGGTGAATATAGAATTGCTGTTTTAAGATTTACGTAGATGCTGCGTCAATGAACAGTGCTGTGTGCGCAAAAGTCAAAAAACACGTAACTGTGATGTTTTCGTACGATACACGGTATTTTTGGCAACAAACAACCTGTGCTGACTACAAGATTGCTGGTTTGTAATTTAAGTGCAAGGTGGATATATCAACAGTCACAGGTATAATGGGTAAAATTGAACACCTATCTGAAATGTATACTGATAATAAAAGTGGAGTTTTGCAGCTAACAAAGAGACCTGCAGTTACTAGAAATGATGTTATCCAATATAAGTTCAGGCTGCCCAATATCCAGGAAATATTTCAATAGCAAACTGTTAATAATAAAGATATTCCACTACAATGTCTACACTAAGTCTTGGTGAACTTTATCCAGTGTTCTTTAAAGATAGAGTCTTTCTGTGTTCGCCGTGGCCCCCCCCCCCCCCCCGCTCCCACCGCCGTGAATTTACAGCGGTAGATGCTGCTTTAAAATTCTCTAGCTAACTACATAAAATCTTCCAATCTCTAATCTAACTAAATTGGAAGGATCACAGCTAATAGTAGAGGTTTCTCTGTGCAGAAATAGACTAATTTCGCTGAGCTGTGTGGCCACAGGCAGAGCGCAGGTCCCTGAAGCTGAAACAGGAAACGCTGTTCTATGTAAAACGAGGTCATGTGATTTTCCAGCCAATCGCAACCATACACATCCCAGTCATGACGTCGCACACACATCTCACCCTGCTCTATTCTGTAATCTCATTTGCTGGCCGCCAAAATTACAGGAAGCGCCGAAAAAGGCGCGATCTTAATAGATGATGCACAGATTTTAACCTTAATTATCGCATGATCTGGAAATTTCGATCACCATAAAAACCTTGCCGATTTCAACTTTGTCGATAAAAATCGCTCAACACTAATAAGCATACATCAAATGCAGGATGGGAGCAGGAGTGGATCAGAAGTAGAAGCATACATCAAATGCAGATGGGAGCAGGAGTGGATCAGAAGTAGAAGCATACATCAAATGCAGGATGGAGGCAGGAGTGGATCAGAAGTAGAAGCATACATCAAATGCAGGATGGGAGCAGGAGTGGATCAGAAGTAGAAGCATACATCAAATGCAGGATGGGAGCAGGAGTGGATCAGAAGTAGAAGCATACATCAAATGCAGGATGGGAGCAGGAGTGGATCAGAAGTAGAAGCATACATGTGGATGAGAAAAATAGGGTTCGTCAGATCTGAAGAAGGAATTCCATGGAGCTACATAACTGTGAATTCTGGATTAATTCACACTTAGAGCGGGCACTTTGAGCAGGGCCACAAGTGACCAAAGGCCACACGTGACTGCAGTGCTTGACTATATTGTGACTGACATTCTATGCAGGGTATCAATCTCAGTAGGGGATGGGAGGAAGCAGGTGGGGGGGGCTGCCTGGGGGGCAGAGGCTTATAGAGGGTGCTGTAGGGCTCAGGAAGGAGAGACAAGGACATGGATGACCAAATGTAGCAGGGGCTCTGTTAGAAAATTATGTACAGAAAATGAAAAGGGATAAATAGGGAAAAGTAAAGGGAGCTAGTAAGGGCAAGAGGTCTATTGAGGCACAGTAGGTGGTAGGCATATTGTGGGAGAAAGTAGTGTAGAAGATGGCACAGGATTTGTGGGAAAGCAAAAGGGGACAAAAGGGCAAAAGCAGGTAAGGTCTTCCTATTGGAAGACGCTGCAGAGGCTGTCCTCTTTGTCTTAACTGGTGCTGCTGGCTTGGCTGTGCTGGACTCCGCTGCAGTGTTGGAAAGGGATGCCTAGGGCCCACCAGTGGAGTTGATTCTTCAGGTCCGCCAGTGCATTTGCTTTTTTGGGCCCATTCTACAGCTTCTGTATATGATTGCACATACTGCACATGACTCTTGCAGTCTACCTCTTTATTTTTTTTTTTGTCTGCAATTCTCTTGAAAGCAGCCCCAGTTCTGCCATGCCAAGGGGCCCACTGTGGATTCCCCCTGCTTCCATATGGGCCAGTCAGAAGCTGCTGGACTGGTAATGGCATTGGCAGTGCAGGCACCCCGGACAAGCACCACTGCTGCCTGCCATAAAGAGAGCTCAGTCTCCCCTCGCAGATGCAGATGCATGTTGGTTCACTGTGAAGAGCCAGAGAAGACGGAGCAGGAAGAGTAAGGAAGAGATGGCCTGATTGGTTTGTGGAAACAGGGATTAACAGATAATGTGCCTCAGTAACCTTAAACCTTTTCCATTATTTTATTCAAAGTGTCTGCTTATCGGGAGGGGTCAAAGTAGAAAATTCCAGGAGAATTCCTTGACTACTGCCACTGCTTATGTTTCTCCCTGCTGATGATGTCACGTTCGTTAGTGATAGACGTGACTGCTGAATCCAGTGATTGGCTGCAGCATCATGTGTTCAATGAACATGAACTAATCCGCAGGGAGCACGATGAGCAACAGCAGCGATGCTGGAATAGTGCAGGTTTAAAAGTAAAAATGATTAAAAAAAACAAACTAAAACTGACCTGGACAAAAATAATGGTGCCCTTAACTTAATATTTTGCTGCACAAATGTTTGAGGCAATCACTGGTAATACACGATTTCTGTAACTCTTAGTGAGACTTCTGGACCTGTCCAGTTATTTTGGCACACTGCACATGAGCAAACTGTTCCAGCTGTCTCAGGTTTGAAAGGTGCCTTTTCCAGACTATGGGCCACATGTATGAAAACTGTCTAGGTCTATGACTTTCTTTGTTGCCCAAAGCAGCCATAGTTCCCCTTTCATTTCATATAGTGCCCTGAATAAATGAAAGGGGCGCTCTGATTGGTTGCTATGGGCAACAAGAAACGTCTTAGACCAAGAAAGTTTTCATACATGTCCCCCTATGTGTTTCAATTTCTTCCACATATGTTTAGGGAGGTTGTCTCAGGTTTCTCTATGTTACTGTTCTGCTCTCCCCTTCTTTCTCTGCTCTGTCTTATTGTTTACTTTGGGCTCTGTAGCTCTCTGCACTTATAGAAAACATCTCTTGCTTTCATGTCAGTGCTTTTAGAAGAGCTATAAGCTGATAAGCTAATCACTACTATAGAAACAGTTACAGCCTGACCAGGAAGAGAAAGCATGCAGGAATCTGAATCACTTTTTGGCTCTGGCGAGACAAGCCCTTTAACAGAATTTAGATCAGGGCTCATAGAAGTCACTTCAGAATAGTCCAATGCTTTGCTCTTAGCCATTCTTGGATGTTTTAAATTGTCTGTTTTGGGTTATAATCCTGCTGGAGGACCTATGACCTGTGATTATGCTTTCTAACACTGGGCAGCACATTTGCTCCACAGTGCTTTGATAGGTTTTAGATTTCCTTGTACCCTGCACAAATTCAGGGCTCCCTGTGCCAGATGTAACCAAGCAGCCCCTAAACATAACCAACTCTACCCCATGTTTCACAATATTATTTTCTTACTATACTTAATTTTTTGCTTCTGTTAACATAGAGCTGATGTGACTAGCCAAAATGCTCCCGTTTTGTCCAATCTGTACAAAGGATATTCTCCCAGAAGCTTTGTGGTTTTTGAAAAATTCCAGTCTCTCTTTTTTTATGATTTCCTTTTAATAGTGGTCGTATTCCATGAAATTCACTTTGGCAAAGATAGTGGCAGATGATATGATGTACCTTGAAATTCTAGTTTACCTCTATTTTTTTTTTTATTTATTCTGGGTTCTTTGGTTTCCATTCATATTGTCCATCATTTCATCAAATATCCTTTTTCAGCCATGTCCAGGGAGGTTGACTACAGTCCTATAGACCTTAAACTTCTGAATTATATCTGCATCTGTAGTAACAGGAACATCAAACTGTTTGGAGATGGGCTTATAGCCTTCATCTTTAGCAAGTTTGTCTATAATTTTCTTTCTAATTTCTTGAGCGAACTCTCTCCTTAGCTTCCTTTGGGCAGACTAAAAGATTACAAGTTTGAAGACACCTTTGATGCTAATAACAGGACACACCTTAGTTTAATATGTCCCTACAGTCCTGTTTTTAACCTTTTCTAGGGTTGCCATTATTTTTGTTGATTTTCAGTAAATTTAAATTTACTATTGTTTTTAACGGACATGTTAAGTGATTAACGTGACCTGATCGGCTGAGAGCACCCTCAGAAGTGGCAGTAGGTGTAGGTACAGTATATATACACTGCTGACAAAAATAAAGGGAACACTTAAACAACACAATGTAATTCTAAGTGAATCACACTTCTGTGAAATCAAGCAGTTATGAATCAACAGTGATTGTGAATAAATTTTTTTCTGCTGTTGTGCAAATGGAACAGACAACAAGTAGAAAAGATAGGCAATAACCAAGACAACCTCTCTAAAGGAGAGGTTCTGCAGGTGGTGACAAAAGACTATTTTTCTGATCTCATCCTAGATGGCTGTTGTTTTGGTCACTTTTGCATTTTGTCATTGCTCTCACCCCTAGTGGTAGCATAAGGTGGTGTCTTCAACCCACAGAAGTTGCTCAGGCAGTGCAGCTTATCCAGGATAGCACATCAATGCAAGCTGTAGCAAGAAGGTTAGCTGTGTCTTTTGGAGCATGGAGCAGATAGCAGGAGACTGGCCAGTATACCAGAAGACGTGGACAGGGTCGTAGAAGGGCAACCACAGCAGCAGGACTGCTACTCCTATGTGCAAGGAGGAACAGGAGGAGCAGTGTCATGCCCTGCAAAATGACTTCCAATAGGCCACTAATATCCATGTGTCTGCTCAAACTGTCAGAAACAGATTCCGTGAGGGTAATAGAGGGGCCCGACATCCACAAGTTCATGTTTGGCTGTAACCAGGGCGATTGGCATTTGTCAGAGTACACCAAGATTGGCAGATTTAACATTGGCGCCCTGCTCTCTTTACGGATGAGAGCAGGTTTACACTGAGCACATGTGACAGAGTTTGGAGATGCCAGGGAGAACATTCTGCTGTCTCCAACATGACTGGTTTGACAGTGGGTCAGTAATTGTGTGGGGAGCCATTTCTTTGGAGGGCTTCACAGCCCTCCATGTGCTGGCCAGAGGTACGCTAACTGCCGTTAGGTACTGGGATGAGATCCTCAGATTCATTGTGAGATCATATGCAGGTCCCGTGGTCTCTGGGTTTCTTATGATGCATGCCAGTGCTAGGTCTCCTGTGGCTAAAGTGTGTCAGCAGTTCCTGAATGATAAAGGTATTAATGCTATGGACTGGCCTGCCCATTCTCCAGACCTTAATCCAATCACACACATCTGGGACATCATGTCTCATTCTATTCACCAATGCCATGTTGCACCACAGACTGTCCAGGAGTTGACTGATGCTTTAATCCAGGTCTGGGAGGAGATTCCTCAGGAGAACATCCGCATCCTCATCAGGAGCATGCCCAGGCATTGTAGGGAGGTCAAACAGACACATTGTAACGGCTGATCAGGTAGTGAATCCGCTGGACCACCGCAAGCGATGGTATAAGCCAACGCCAGGGAGCGGAGTCAAAGTAGAACCCGGTTTTCACCAGAGCCCGCCGCAAAGCGGGACAGACTTGCCACGGCGGGAATCTACCAGGTTGCTTCCACTGGCGTGACTTGCCTGCGGTGGCAGCCAAGGGTGAGCATGGTACAGAATTGTAAGGCGTAGATGTAGTCAGGGACAGGCGGTAAGGTCAGGGCAGGCTCCAAAGGTTCGTGGTCAAGAGACGTAGGGTCAGAACACAGTAGACAAAAGGATGCACTTCGGATCGCTTTGTTTAAAGGCTAGGGGCACAACAGATCCGGGGCGGTAACCTTATATAGGACCAGCGGGCAGCAATAAACCAATTACTGCCACGCTGGCCCTTTAAATCTCAAAGAACTGCCAGGGGCGCTCATACGCACGGAAGCCGGTAGAGAGCCGCACCGGGACAGGAGCGCGGTTAGGTAAGTCCTGGCTCTCGGGGAAGTGAGTGCGCCCGCGGCCCGATATGTGGACCACGGTGCTACTCATTCCCAGAGTGGGGGGGGGAGCACGGATGAGACACGGGTGCGGGAACATCTGTGACAGTAGCCCGTCCATTAGGCCTCCCCCTCTTTCTTGAAAAAAGACATTTCTTCAGTAGGTCATGATCCAAGATGTTCTCCTCCGGTTCCCAATATCTCTCCGGCCCGAATCCTTCCCAATCAATGAGGAAATATCGCCTCCCTCTGATAGACTTCATAGCCAGAGTCTCTTTCACCGTGAACACGTTAGAAGTCTCCGCTTCAGGGGAGGAGGAGACGACTTACCAAAAGAAGCGATTGAGCACCACAGGCTTCAGCAGGGAGACATGGAAAGAATTTGTGATACGCATGGTAGGAGGGAGCTGGAGTTTATAGGCCACCGGGTTGATCCGCTGTAACACCTCAAATGGCCCTAGGAACCGTGGACCTAGTTTATAGCTTGGTATCTTGAGCCGGACGTACTTGGCCGACAGCCACACCTTATCTCCTGGAGCAAAAGTTGGGGTCGGTCTCCTCTTCTTGTCTGCCTAGGACTTCATGCGGACATTAGATTGTTGAAGAGATTGGTGAGTCTGCTCCCAAATGGCAGTCATGTCCCGGACCAGGGTGTCCACCGCAGGAACCTCGGAGACAGAAGGAAGAGGGAGGAGTGGGCGGGGATGCAGTCCATAGAAAATGTAGAAGGGTGAAGAGTCCGTAGATTCAGAGTCCAGGGAGTTGTATGAGAACTCAGCCCAGGGCAACAGACCGGACCAGTTGTCTTGACGGGCCGAGAAGAAGTGGCGAAGATACGTGCCAAGGATTTGATTGATCCTCTCCACCTGACCATTGGATTGCGGGTGGTAAGCCGAGGAAAAGTCCAATTTTACTTGTAACTGGGAGCAGAGGGCTCGCTATAACCTGGAGACGAACTGGACTCCGCAGTCCGAGACGATGTGACGTGGAAGGCCGTTTAGCCTGAAGATGTGCTTGCAGAAGACAGCGGCGAGCCGAGGAGCGGAGGGCAAACCTGGCAACGGGACAAAGTGTGCCATCTTAGAAAAACGGTCTGCGACCATCCAAATAACAGTATAGCCAGAGGATGGAGGAAGGTCGGTGATAAAATCCATAGACACCTGGGACAATGGAGACTCCGGTGTGGGCAAGGGGTGCAGAAGACCAGATGGGCTGCGACGGGGGGGTCTTATCCCCGCCACAGGTGGTACAGGCTTCCACAAACTCCCTTGTGTCACTTGCAAGCGTCGGCCACCAGTAGAAGGGGGAGATCAGCAGATAAGTTTCTCGAGTGCCAGGGTGCCCGGCCACCAGGGAACAATGTCCCCATTTTAGAATCCTCCTCCGGAGAGCCAGACACACGTAAGTCTTCCCATGAGGAATCCGTTGGAGGTCGACTGAAGCAACATGAACCAAACGTTCTGGGGGTATAATATGCTGAGGGCCGGGGTCTTCTCCTATGGTATCGGAGGTGTGGGAGAGGGCGGAAGTGAATCCGAAAGATGAAACATGAAAATAACAGCGACCACCAGGCCTGGCGAGGATTTAAACGATGGGCCGACTGTAGGTACAGGAGGTTCTTATGGTCAGTGTAGACATCAATTGGATGACGAGCCCCTTTCAGGAGGTGGCGCCATTCCTCCAGGACTAGCTTAATGGCTAATAACTCCCGGTTCCCGATGGCGTAATTCCTCTCCGCCGGAGAGAAGGTCTTGGAGAAGTTTCCACACGTGAGAGTTCTGCCCTTGGCCCCTTTTTGCATGAGCACCACCCCAAACCCCACGAAGTAGGTGTCCACCTCCAAAGCGAAAGGTTTCTCTGGGTCCTGGAGAGACAGGATAGGTGCAGAAGCAAAAGCCGACTTGAGCTCCGAAATGCCTTTTCGGCCGCTTATGACCAGAGTTTCGGGTTGGCGTTCTTCTTAGTTAGGGCCACGATCAGTGCCACAAATGTAGAAAAATGTGGAATAAATTGCCGATAGTAATTAGCGAACCCCAAGAAGCGCTGTATGGCCCAAAGTCCAGTAGGTCGAGGCCCCTGGAGAACGGCCGATAACTTCACTGGATCCATCTGAAGACCCTTATCCGAGATGATATAACCCAGGAATGGAAGGCTCATCTGGTGAAAAAGGCATTTCTCCAACTTGGCGTACCTGCAACCGATGGGTTTGAGGATCAGAAGAAAAAATCAAGATGTCATCCAAGTAGACGATGACACAGGAGTAAAGGAGGTCTCTAAAGATGTCATTGACAGAATTCCTGAAAGACGGCTGGGGTGTTGCATAGCCCAAAAGGCATCACCAAGTATTCAAAGTGCCCATCACGCGTGTTAAAGGCTGTCTTCCATTCATTGCTCTCCCAAATTCTAATGAGGTTTTATGCTCCTCACAGATCTAGTTTAGAAAAGAACTTGGCTCCCTGGAGCCGGTCAAAGAGTTCCGAAATTAGAGGTAATGGATAACGGTTCTTCACGGTGATTTTATCAAGGCCTCGGTAATCGATGCAGGGGCGTAGAGAACCATCCTTTTTCTCAACAAAAAAGAAACTGGCTCCGGCTGGGGAGGAGGACTTGCGAATAAAGCCCATCTTCAAGTTCTCTTGTATATAGGCCGACATGGCCAGTGCCTCTGGTACGGACAAAGGATAGACCCTCCCCCGAGGAGTACTGGTCCCGGGAAGAAGATCAATCGGAACGTCATAGGGCTGATGGGGCGGTAGCGTCTCGGCCTCCTTCTCCGAAAAAACACATCAGTGAAGTCCTGGTACTCCGTTGGTAGACCTGGCAGAGGTTTGGGAGATGACTGCGGAGAAATGGCATGCACCAGGCGGGGTGCAACTAGACAAAGATTCTGACAATCCAGTCCTCTATGCAAGACCTCGCCAGTCCTCCAGTCGAGTGTAGGGGCATGACCTTGCAGCCAAGGAAGCCCCAAGAGGATCGCCGACAAAGACCTAGGTAGCACGTGGAAGGAGATCTTTTCTTTGTGCAGGGCCCCCACCTGGAGGGACACCGGCCTGGTGATGTACTGGATGGAGTCGCTCAGTAGTTTCCCAGAGACGGATGAAATCACCAAGGGTTTTTCCAGCTGGATCAGTGAAAGACGATATCGAGAGACCAGGGAGGCATGGATAAAGTTCCTGGCAGACCCAGAATCCAGGGAGGCAGAGGCCTGAAACGAGAGGCCAGCGTCCGTCGTGACTTGTACCAGCATCGTCAAACGTAGAGGGGAAGAATTAGCACCTAGGGACGCCTCTCCTACGTGATCTTGGTGCGAGCGTTTCATGGCCGCTGGGGATGTAGCGGGCAGTCTCGGAGGAAGTGATCCGGGCTGGCACAGTACAGACACAAATTCTCCGATCAGCGACGAGACAGCTCCTGCTCTGACAAGTGATCCTGGTCCACCTGCATGGGCTCCTCACTGTAAGGTTGCGGAAACGGCAGTGGCGGCCTCTGGAACACAGGGGCTAGTCGAGACAGACGGCGAGGACGTACGTTGTCTCGTTCCTGACGGAGTTCCTCCTGTCTGTCGGCAAAACGTACATCAATGTGGATTGGATGAGTTAGCTCAGAGAGGATGGAAGGTCTCTAGCGGCCAATGTGTCCTTCACTCTGCTGGATAGACCTTTGTTAAAGGTGGTGCAAAGGGCTGCGTCATTCCAGGATGGCGAAGGTTCAGGAGCGCTGTCTCGGCAGAAGACACATGCGCTGGTTCTTCGAAGATGCAAATTCCTGGAGGAAGGCCTGTAGGTCTGCGGTCACGGGGTCATCTCTATGCCAGAGGGGGGTTGCCCAAGCCAGGGCCTTCCCGGAGAGTAGGCTGACCACGAATGCCACTTTTGCCCTTTCTGTGGGAAACTGATCGGCCATCAGTTTGACGTGCATGGAGCATTGAGTTATGAAGCCCCTGCAAAGCTTCGGGTCCCCGTCAAACTTAGATGGTAGTGGAAGCCAGAGCTTGGGGCCCACAGAAGGCGAGGGGACCGCAGGCGTAGCCGGAACCACAGATGGAGGCAGTGACTGTTGCTGAGACGTGAGAAGTTGCTGCATCAAAGCGGTCAACTGATCCAACTGCTGAGCCTGCTGCGCGATCTGCTGAGACTGCTGGGCGTGAGATCCGCAATGCTAGGCAGCGGCACCTTGGCGGGATCCATGGCCGGATCTAACTGTAACGGCTGAGCAGGTAGTGGATCCACTGGACCACCGCAAGCGATGGTATAAGCCAACGCCAGGGAGCGGAGTCTAAGTAGAACCCGGTTTTCACCAGAGCCCGCTGCAAAGAGGGATTGACTTGCTGCGGCGGGAAACTACCAGGTCACTTCCACTGATCTGACTTGCTTGCGGTGGTAGCTAAGGGTGAGCGTGGTACAGAATCGTAAGGTGTAGATGTAGTCAGGGACAGGAGGTAAGATCAGGGCAGGCGACAAAGGTTCGTGGTCAAGAGACATAGCAAGAGGGTCAGAACACAGTAGACAATAGGATGCACTTCGGAACGCTTTCTCCTAAGGCTAGGAGCACAATAGATCCGTCGCGGAAGTGCCGGGGCGGTAACCTTATATAGGACTAGCGGCCAGCAAAAAAACAATTACTGGGGCTCTGGCCCTTTAAATCTCAAAGAACTGCCACGCACGCGCTAGAGGGTGCTTGCGCGCACGGCAGCCAGCAGAGAGCCGCACAGGGACAGGAGCGTGGTTAGGTAAGTCCTGGCTCTCGGGAAAGCGAGGCGCCCGCAGCCCGACATGCGGACCGCGGCACCACTCGTTCCCGGAGCGTGGGGGGCACGGACGGGACACGGGTGTGCCCGCCGCCCGACCCACGGCGGCTGGACCACCCATGACGCACATGGACGCCACACACACTACTGAGCCTCATTTTCTTGTCTTGAGGCATCTCCACTGAAGTTGGATCAGCCTGAATTTTCATTTTCCACTTTTGTTTTGAGCATCATTCCAAATCCAGACTTCCATGGGGTATTAATTTTGATTTTCATTAGTAATTCTTTTTATCTTTTATTGTTCTAAATGCATTTCACTACGTAATGAATAAAAAACTGGAATGTGTGTATGTATCTATGTATGTATATACACAAGGTCTGGATATAGATATATATATACATATATATCCCTGTAAATACTATTGGTGCAATTCACTGGACTATTCTGAAGTAGCCTTCTATGAGCCTTGATTTAAGTTCTATTGATCATCTGTGAAACATACAGTCCGGATTAGGCACCTGAGGCAGGTGGAGCAGTTTGCTCATAGGGAATGGTCCAAAGTACCAGGCGCAGAAGTCTCATTTAAAGTTACAAAAATCATATGTTTGCTATGATTTCCTCAAAATATTGTGCAGCAAAATGTTAACGTAAGGGTACCATAACTTTTGTTATTAATTTGGTTTTTTTAACAGTTTTCGGTTGACTCACAAAACCAGTGTCTGATTTTCATTAGTTGATTTACAGTAAATTTTAGTTCTTTATTACTTAAGTCAGTTTCAAGTTATTTCAGTAGCCACTATGGGCTTTTCTTTAATTTACGAAAGTTACCAACAGTTTTGTCCACGTGTGTTCATGTTGTTTGTGTGGGGAAGAAAAGGAAAAGATTTATGCACTTCTTTTAAAAGAAATGGGACCTACCACCAAGAAAACTATTGCATATAGTCTTTTGGGTAGTGTTACGCATTATTGATCGATGTAACTCTGGAAACATTGGAGCATATTTACATTTTGTGTTAAAGTGTCGTAGAGTGCAGCAAAAAGTGGTACATTTTGGGGGCAGGCATATTTATTAAGTGTTTTAGACACTTTTTTGCAACTGACTTGAAAAGGGGCATAGATTCGCTGGAGGTGGGCATGACTCTGTTTGAAAGGGGGTGTGGCCACGATGTGAAAGTCTGCCCCAAAATTTCACCAGAATTGCGCAAACAATCTGGCACAACTAACAGTTACCATAAAAAACCTTTAATGATAAGGTTAAAGATGCACCAAAATTATCAAATCACATGAGCCTCCGTGACAAACCTAGTGTATTTTATACTGCCTAATTTTTAGACGGCCACAATCAATATGACCCGGTGTATCCAGGATTTATAGAGTATATAAACTAACATGTGAAAGGAATCAGTCACATATAATCTCTTTTATGTCCTGGGTCTTCGCATAGTCTGCACATTGGGAATTTGAGATATGTTCATGAACCTACAGTCAGTGTTAACAAGACGGTGCAACTGTCAGCACTTCACTCCAGGGTAGTAGAAATTCAACAGGATTGCCTTTCTTAGTAAAAAATAAAGTGCCGATGGTGAAATCTGTTGTGTGCAGTTACACACTTAAGTCTGTAGTCAACCACAATCAGCCTGGAGATTGAACAGACTCAGCTATCTATAATAAGCACTAGTAAATTTGCTAAATTGGACCCAAAGTTCTTACTAGTTATCAAGCCACATGATAGAATTTCACTTTTGCAGCCAGTTTAATAAAATAACTTGCTAATAAAATTATTTTTTACTTGTATAATTATATTTTATTGTGAAAACTATGGACAACACAATCTAGTCGGTGATGGTTTAGCTAATCTCTGTAACAGTGACGCATATTCATCCCCCTTCTCTGTTAAATTACATGTCACTTTATCTACAACTACTCCAAGTGTGAGATAGCAAACTTCTTATTATGTCACTGAAGCTCCTCCACTACATTCTGTGCTTTTTTTTTTTTTAAACATATGTTGCCTTAAATGTTAGGACATGGGGACCAAACAAAATCTGTTTACGGGGCACCTGCTCTCACTACAGTGCCTCTAATTCTCTTGCTAGAAGTGTAGATGATTTGGCTAAGCAAAAGTGACAAGCCCCGTTTCAGTTCCTTTATTATTATTTATTATTATTATTTATTTTAAAGCGCCATTGATTCCAGGGCGCTGTACATTTGAGGGGGTTACATACATTACATAAGTCAAGCGAGTACAGTGATAAGGGATAATGACAATTGGCACGACAGAGGGAGAGAGGACCCTACCCGCGAGGGCTTACAATCTACAAGGAGGGGGAAAGAGACAGGAGGTAAGTGGCAGACATGTCTGTGGAGGAAGTAGTGACAAGTTTAGTGAAGGTTATAGGCAAGCCTGAAGAAATGGGTTTTCAGGTTGCTTTTGAAGCTGGTGAAAGTGGAGGAGAGTCTGATGTGTTGGGGCAGTGAGTTCCAGAGTGTGGGTGAAGCACGGAAGAAGTCTTGGAGACGGTAGTCTGAGGAGCTGATAAGGGGAGAGCAGAGGAGAAGGTCCTGTGAGGAGCGGAGAGTGCGTGGGCGGAGATATTTGGAAATTAGGGCAGAGATGTATGGAGGGGAGCGGTCATGGAGAGCCTTGTAGGTCATGGTTAGTAGCTTGAAATGAATTCGCTGGGCAATGGGAAGCCAGTGAAGGGATTGGCAGAGGGGAGAGGCAGAGTTAAGGATGGATTGGAGGGGAGTGAGGGTGCTAGCTGGGAGGCCACTGAGAAGGATGTTGCAGTAGTCTAGGCGGGAGATGACAAGGGCATGGACCAGCATTTTTGTAGTGTCATAGCCGAGGAATGAGCGGATGCGAGAGATGTTTTTCAGGTGGAGGCGGCAGGCAGAGGTGAGGGTTTGGATGTGTGGTTTGAAAGATAAAGCAGAGTCTAGGATTACCCCAAGACAGCGGACTTGTGGGACCGGTGAAAGTGTAGAGCCGTTGACTGTAATAGAGAGATCAGGGGCAGGGGTAGAGTTGGATGGTGGAAAGATGATGAGTTCTGTTTTCTCCACATTTAGTTTTAGGAGACGTGATGAGAAGAAGGAGGAAATGGACGATAGACAGTCAGGGATCCGGGAGAGTAGAGAGAGAGAGAGAGAGAGTAGAGAGTAGAGTTCCTTCTACTAATGTGCCTATGCAGAGGTGTAAATTGAAGCCCTAACTCAAACCGTGAAATAGGGCCACCAACTGCCATGTGTCATTTACAATACTGATGTCTTCTCATGTGGCAGAAAGGCTTTTCGGCCCTTTGTGGCTGCAGATTCCAGGTAACAACTGCTATCTCTGCACTCATTATAGCTACACCACTGATTTTATGCAATAAAATCCGTAACATTAAGAGTATGTTCACATGGGGTCATTTCAGCTCGCATTTCGCCACGTATTTGCGTTCCAATATGAGCAAGATGCGCACCGAAATTATGGTAATCCATAGCTCTCACATAGAACTATGGATTACGCCTCCTCTTCCGCTCGTACAATACGATCGTATTGTACACGCGGGGAGATAAGTGACATGTCAATTACTTGCGACGAATACGCGCCGCGAGTAATGAATGTCAATGGGGGGGCGGGCTGCCGGTTCAAATTGCGCTGTGGAGGTACACGCGTATTAGCGCGAGCTCCCGAGACACGATGTACTGTACTCGCCGCAGTACATCGTGTGAACATACCTTAAGGGGTCGGTTTAGTAATAGTTTCCTTTAAGGTTAATATACATAGATGAGTCACATTATTATGACCACTTCCTACTTTTGCTGTCCGCATCATGAAGGAAGTCGCGTGTAGCGAGCTGGCTTGGTGGGTAAATAAGGCGTGCAATAGGCAGACTGTACACACATCCCTCATTGCTGTCATCGATAGAGGAGGCAATTTATCATGGTTGACAAAAATGTATGATTATTGGCTTTCAAGTAAATTGTGAACTGTTCCCATTCTGCTGTGGTAAAAGTAAATTTCTGAGGGAACATATAACACCAGCTGGGGGATACAATGCAGTCAGCATGGTTCTAGATACCTGAGACAACCTACTAAGACCTTATTGAGTCACTCCCAGCCCATCTGGCTGTTATCCGTGCTGCACATGATGGTTACTCTGGATAGAAGCCGCTGGTCATAATAATGTGACTTAACGGTGTATCATGCATGTTAAAACATGTTATAATGTAATGTCTGGTTCGTACTTATACCCTCTATATTGTAAAGTGCTGTGGAATAAAAGATTATTATTATTATTGTTTCAATTTCCATAGCTTTCATTTGCTTAAAAAGATTATGCTGGCATTGAGAATTTTTGAATATCTGATTGGATTTTGTCATCTGTGTAGACTGCAAGTGTTGCAGATGTAAGCTATGATAGACTGCCTCTATGGAAAATAGCATACGATTGCTGCCATCCAGGTAAATGAGGAGAGGTCAGAGCACAGCTGATTGCTGGAGTAATGCTGGGAGGAGTGACTGGGAGAGCTGTGTTAGGAGACAGAATCCGAGCTCCCTTCTGTCCTTCCCTCCCCTTCTTATCCTTTGTAAGCAAGCTCTCTTGAAGGATTCTTGCACTGAAGCTTATAAAATGAATAAAGGAATGTGACTGAAGATATCCAAGCTCGGAAAGTATCCCGTCCTGTGCTGCTTTTCTACTCTTTTTAGTAGTTGTCCAGTACATGTAGACTATATGGAAAGCATGTTGATCTGGGAGGACACCCTGGAATAATATCCCTCGATGCCTGCTGGCATTGCTATCATCTGACGGAACATCTGTGGAGACGCGTTCCCCAGAGTGGAGTGTGAAAGCTTTATTTCTCAGGAAGAGGACAGAGAATAGCAAAGTTTTGGAAACAAAAAAAGATGTCGGCACAAAACTTGCTGAACAGCGTCTTCTCCTGCTCCTCTCCGACGGCAAAAACCTTCTCTAAAAGCCGACTTCGCCAGACCCGCAGCCTAGACCCTGCCATTATTCGCAATTACAGCAGCGAAGGGGATGAACAAACACCTGTACTGCATGAAGACTCCAGTAATGGTACAACATTGCATGCGAGCAAATGGAGAGAGGCAGAAACTTGTCCTATGTCAGGAAGCATGACTATAACTTCAAGCGACTACCTTACTCCATCCAGGTCTATGCGTCTCAAGCAAAAATCAGTACCACACGGCTCATTTTCTACCCCGACAACCCCACTGGAGAAATCCTCTTCTACCATCTTTCACTTTGACTATGATATTAAGGGAGTCAAGAGGAACACCGCATGGGACCTGCCCTTCCTGGCTCGGAGCCCTTTGACTCTCACCCCTAGTGGCAGTACCAACAGCATCTTTTCACCCAGAAAGTGGCTGCAGCAGAAAAAAGTGCAGAGCCAGATCCACCAGTCATGCATTGTTTGGAGATCTGAGGTAAGAGTGGTTGTTAACCACTATGACTGTAAAAGATTACTACAACACTGTAAATAATGCAGTTAAACACTATCTGAAGAACCAGACTGTTACTTGTCTCAATGAATTTTATTATGATTTTAAGAATTTATATTGTCACCGTTTAGCCTTTGTATTCATATTCAAGGGGCTGAAATTTCGAGAAATAACTTGAAATAATTTTGGTTTTCTCCATGAAAAGGGTAGAATGGTTTTGTTCCTGGTGGATTTACATTGTCCTGGATGACCTTATGCTTTGGATTTCTCAGGTTTGGTTTGGGAATAGAATAAACGTGCATTATGTTACATAGTAGTGCAAACCTATGCAAAATATCAGAGTAAGTGGCTGAATTCCAAGCAGGAAGTTCTGAGGTTCATACCAGTTGATAGCATATGCGTTATATATATCTGTCTACTGTGAGCGAGTCAAATGTGTTTCTTATCATCCTCTCAAAGGCAAACTGTCGGTAGTCTCAAAGTTAACCATGAATGACAGGGTTTTGCAGCCTTTGAGCTTTTGTTAGAAGAATTTCTATATGTTTAGTAAAGCAGTTAAGGGGGTATTCCAACCTTAGATCTTAAGATTTGCCATACATTTCTGATAGTTGCGGACCCTAATTCTAGGACCCACACCTGTTTCAGAAAAGGGCTCTTCAGACCCTATTGTACCTGTTGATGAAGCCACCAGGTGCAGAATGAGTGAAAAGGTGGTCACACATGTCTGTGGCTCTCTCCATTCACTTTTATTGGAGTTTCAGAAACCGCCAAGCAGCTCTGTGTATCCTGTGGACATGTGGAAATGTCTCAGGTGAGAATACCCCTTTGACTCTACTATACACTGGTCAAGAGTTATCATCTTCTCTAAAAGTTAGACATGACATGATTAAGACTGGATATGGTTGGGCGCCTATCATAATTTTATACTGCTTTTTTTGTTCCTTTCATTTTCTCATTTTATTTGATAATTTGCTAAGGGTGTGTTAAAAAAATCCCAAAAAACAGTACAATATAGAAAAAGAAATCCATCTTTTGTTTTTAGCTAAAGTCAAAAAATCCCAAGTGGTTTCCAAAGGTTAGCATAGTATCACAAGTGTAGGCTTGGGATTGTGCAACACAAATAGAGATTTTCTTAAGCCACCACTACTGTTTTTTATTGTACTTTACAGTCATTTAAAGTATAACATACAGTTTATGGTACAGTGGATTCCAAGACCTTAAATGGATTTAGTGTGAACTAAACTATGCAATATTTTTATGCCTTTCTTTATAGGAGTACTTAAATGGAAAGCCATTGGAGAGCTATCTGTGTAATATGATGTCTTAAACATTTTCTGAAAAAAATACTTCTGTATAACATTTCTGTTAGATATTAATGTTCTGACAACTCGTGTTTCTCATTTTTACAATTGTGACATTCTTTTTTCTATGCATGTACTTTTAGTCAGTGTAAAGTGGTTGGTTGTCATAATATCATAATAAGCAAGTGTTTTGCCATACAAGCTAATGAAGTGATGCCATGAACAGGTACCGACAGAGACAGCTGAGGATCCCTGCGAAGGAAAATAATATAGGTCCCTGGTCAGTACATATATCATCATAGTACACACCCTTACGTCTCTAACAATCCATCAGTGAAATTTATCAGCTATGGGATTTACGTGTAATCTAACAGTAGGAAACTGCTTTAAGCTGACAGTCAGCCCTCTTATCTGCTGGGCCCCCTGCACAGGTTGGATCAATGGAGTGTTCGTCCCTGATTGTGGATTATTTTGATATATCAAGTGTTATAAATAAAATATCAACATCTATAAATATAGTAAGTATTATAAAATACTATAAATGGTTACACAGTCTATTTAGAGCAGGACCACATATGTTCAATAAATTTATTGAAGGGACCACAACCTGGACCTAATGTGCAAAACATATCTACATAAATTAGCTCTGTTGCTCATCCTGGATTAAGAGGAACTCTCTGTTTTTATTTTTCTCCTTTTTAGTCTGCTAGAAATTACTGTCAGGTGAACAGCAGTGCTGATAATTTTACTTACTGGCACCTGTATATGGGATTTCTGACCTCCGAACTAGTCTTCTGTTGGGTCAGGTGACTTGCACTCTGACCTGCTAAAACACTCTGCGTCTGCCATGTGACCCAGAAGTTAATCTCTATATGCATTCCTATGGGATGCTCAATGTCAGTCCTATAGGAGTGCACAAAGAAATTGACTTCCAGTCCACATTAAAAGCACTGTATGTTGTAGCAAAGTAGATTGACCCAATGATAGACTCGAACGTAGACCAGAGATCCTTTGTATAGCCGCTGGTAACCAGAATTACTGGCACCACCGTGTACCTAAGATCGGGCTGGAATGGTGGAATGGGTGTGTGCCTTGCGAAAGTATTACAGTGCCTTGCGAAAGTATTCGGCCGCCTTGAACTGTTCAACCTTATGCCACATTTCAATCTTCAAACATAAAGATATAAAATGTTAATTTTTTTGCGAAGAATCAACAACAAGTGGAACACAATTGCGAAGTGGAAAGAAGTTTATTGGATATTTTAATGAAAATTTTATTTCATTATGTTTGAAGCCTGAAATGTGGCAAAGGGTTGTAGTTCAAGGGTGCCGAATACTTTCGCAAGGAACTGTGTGTGTATATATATATATATACTGTATATACAGTGAAGGAAATAATTATTTGTTCCCTTGCTGATTGTGTAAGTTTGCCCACTGACAAAGACATGAACAGTCTATAATTTTAAGGGTAGGTTAATTTTAATATTGAGAGATAGAATATCCAGAACAAAATCCAGAAAATCACATTGAAATAACTTATAAAATTTATTTGCGTGAGAAATAAGTATTTGATCCCACTGGCAAACAAGACTTAATACTTGGTGGCAAAACTTTTGTTGGCAAGCAAAGCAGTTAGACTTTTTTGTAGTTGAAGATGAGGTTTGCCCCTACAGACTAGTTAGGCGCGCCTAATCAACTAGTTACTTTAAAGACAGCTGTCTTAAATAGTCATCTTTATAAAAGACTCTTGTCCACAGACTCAATTAATCAGTCAGACTCTAACCTCAACAACATGGGCAAGACCAAAGAGCTTTCTAAGGATGTCAGGGACAAGATCATAGACATGAAAAATGGGTCGTGGCTGGGTCTTCCAGCAAGACAATGACCCCAAAATATGTAGTTAAGGCAACAAAGGAGTGGCTCAAAAAGAAGCACATTAAGGTCATGAAGCTCCGAGTTGTCAAGCAACAGCCTCAAAATCTTAATGCAAAGAGGAGTGGACCTATATTCCTCCTGACATGTGGCAAACCTCACCATCAACTACAAAAAAGTCTAACTGCTTTGCTTGCCAACAAAAGTTTTTCCACCAAGTATTAAGTCGTTTGCCAGAGGGATCAAATACTTATTTCTCACTGCAAATAAATTTATATAATTTATACAATGTGATTTTCTGGATTTTATTTTGGATATTCTATCTCTCAATGTTAAAATTAGTCTACCCTTAAAATTATAGACTCTTCATGTCTTTGTAAGTGGAAAAACTTATACAATCAGCAAGGGATCAAATAATTATTTCCTTTACTGTGTGTGTGTATATATATGTGCGTGTGTATATATAAGTGCTGAAAAAGCTGGGGCGCCGGCAGGGATACTTCGGCTGTATGCGACTCCTCTTGGAGCACATACAGCTGACTCTTCAGTCAGCCAACAGCATCCAGGCGCTGCCATCGCCCGGGCGCTGTCGGCGATATCTTCAGCTGTATGCGCATACAACTGAAGATACCACTGCTCCACAGATGACTTCAGGCCACAAGTAGACTTGCGAGCTTCCAGAGTATCCGGAACAGGTGGCGTAAGTGTCATCACGCTGCCTGATGACATTATGTCCTCTGTGGCAAGAAGATAGAGCAACTCGGAGTCAGAGCAGTGGGGGAGAGAGGTAAGTACTTTTTTTTTTTTTTTTTTTTTAAACCCTTCCTATACCTGCCTAAGGGGACATTTACTGCCCCATACCTGACTATGGGGAATTAAACTGCCTATACCTGCCTAAAATCTGCCTATTTGGGTGACATTAAACTGCCTATACCTGCCTATGGGGACCTATACCGGCCTATGGGGGACATATACCTGCCTATGTAATTTTAATTGTATCCATTTTTATTTTTGAAATTTACCAGTAGCCGCTGTTTTTTGTGGCAGTAGGTACCTCGGCTTATATTCGGGTCGGTTTATACTCGAGTATATATGGTTTTTTTGTGTTAATGGTTTATTTATATATATATAATAATATATTTTTATATATTATATAATATAATATATATATAATATATATATATACAGGGCGGTTCCTAGGCTAAATTTCACTCGGGGCGAGGTGAAGAAATTTTGCCCTCCCCCTCCCCCCTGGTAACATATTGCGCCACTATGCGACACATTGCATCACCATAAACCAAAGCCAAAGATATACAAAAAGCCTTACCACAATGTGCTACGTATAAAACTACTAAATAATAGTCATACAGTTACCAAATAACACCGCCCGCTACACCAACCAGAATCCCAAGACCACTAAGACCACATATCACCAACACAAAGTGACCGAATAATACTACCACACCATGAGCACATATCACCACCATATAGTGACTTAATAATACAAACTAACAATTACTGAATACAAACCATTATACTTCAACCAATATTACCGGCGTACCGTGACCATACAGTGGTGGATACCCGCTGAACACAGGCTCTGCACACATATAAATGATTACAGTAAAGTTATATCTAGTGACTCACAGGAGACGTCTCTGAAGAGTCGTTCTCTTTCTCTTCTTTTCCATCTCTCCCAGACGCCATGATGACTACTTATGACTCTTCACTGTAAAATTTACAAAACAAATATCTTAAGACTCCTCAATTTATCATCACTTCTCTACAAATTCCTATCTCTATACAAACTCCCCATCTATAGCACCTCATATGGTAGCCATGTAATATGCCACCTGTAGCCACATAGTAGCCCCCCCGTACCAGTGATGCCCCCTTGTAGCCATATGCCCCTTGAGCCATGTGCCCCCCTGTAGCCAGTAGATGCTACCCCTGTAGCCAGTGATGCTCCCCCTGTAGCCAGTTTTTCTCCCCTGTAGCCAGTAGATGCCCCCCTGTAACTAATTATAAAATAACAAAAATGTACTCACCTCGGTCCGCGCGTCCCGGTCCGGAGCTGCTGAGCGGTGTAAGCAGCGTGACGTCATCGCGGCGCTTACGCTACACGCAGCTCCCAGGGATCTCTCTGCCGCCGAAGAGACCTAACGTCGCAGGGGGTGCGGTGAAAGATGTGCACCCCCTGCGACGCTGATACATGGGAGGAGACAGGAGGGGAACGATCCGTCCCGCCTCCTCCCTGGACCAGCAGCTGCTGGCTCTGCGCGACTGTTATAAAACAGCAGCGCAGAGTCAGGGGCGGGCGAGAGGGGCGGTTGCGGCGCCCCCCTCGGGTGAGCAGAGACCCATCTCGCCCGCCCCTAGGAACGGCCCTGTAAATATAAATAAATATATATACATACACACACACACATGTACTGTATATAAACCTCCATCCACTATACTGCTTAATGCTGGACACAGTAGAGTGAATTTTTGGAAGAGACAGCTCCCCTCCTTCCCTTGGTATTGTCCACATCACGCTGTACATTCCTGTACAGAGCTACAATGTGGATGCTCTCTGTGAATTTAGCAGGAGCCACTCTCCACTACACTGGTGTGTAAGTGATGCAGCATTATTCTCTATCAACCCCTACCCCCTGTCTTTTAACAGCGAACCATAGTGTCTTCTACAGTATAAGAAACTAGGTTCCAAGTTTCCCTCTGTTGGTCCACAAATATAAATGCTAGGTTTACATGTGTCGGAGGATCTGTTGGGAACCTCCATTGCACATTCTGTCATGAAAGACATAAAAAAATAGTTGAAGTATTTATTTTTTTTAAATGGTGGACACCGTGATTTAAAACCGATGGCCCCTATTGTAGTTCATGGGGACCGTCGGGCTCTTTGGGGTCAAAACAGATCCGCTTTAACCTCTGCAACAGAGCTTCTAAGTGAAACCCCAAATGCAGATAAGAACCCAACCTTAGCATGTCAGCTGGTCATCCAACATGGTGGCAGTATTCTTCCATGCTTAACCCTTTATTTCTTCATTAGAGAAGTGCATGCATACATACATGGACAATACAAGTTTGCATGTTTATAGGAATGTCATAGAAAGCGGCTTTTGGCCATATGAATGTATAACTGAACAAGGTATATAGTAGAAGTATCTTCTCCTGTTCTTTGGTCTGTCTGCCTTATAACTCTGATCTTAGGCAGATAGACCATGGCATGGCTCTCTACATAAGGGTGTGGCTGTGCCTGGTATTGCAGCAAGGGTGACTCTTGTCCCATTGTGAGTTACATATGTATTAAAACATGCAGCCAGTTTTTGTGTGATTTGGAATAGACTTTTTTTTACATATGGGATATAGCTAACGTATAGGCACATTTTAAAATCTTGGAGCATCTTTAAAAAAATCTTTATCCACCCTTGTTTCTGAATCCTTTTTGGTTAATGTGTTCGGCAGAAATAAAAGCCTGGAGGAAAATGTAGCAGCTGTCCAGCTAGCTCTGGTGTAGCTAGTGGAATTCCGCAGCATTTCCAAGGAAATATTACCAGCCGCTCCACAAAATGAACATATATAATGTGAATATAATGCTACTACTCTGTTAGATGCCTCATTCCCATTCTGTTTTACACATGTACTATGTATAGGTTGTGAAAACAACAAGGATATCTTAATAGCAACATTGCCTACGCAGCCCCTTCACACAGAATTTGTCTTTGGAAGTGACACATAACAGTCTTAGGGTATGTTCACACAGCGTAATTTTGAAGTGAAAATTTATGCTTCCAAATGAGCATCAAAATACGCCTGATTAGAGGCATATTTTTAAGTGTATTTTTTGCAAAGTATGAAACGTTTGGGCAGCATTTTTGTGCCACAAACATACTCTACCAGTGTTTCTATAGAGATTTTACTGGCGTAACCACCTTTAGAATTGACAGGGCACTTAAATTTATGCTAGTATAATCGTCCAGATATACATGCTGCAGTTATGCTTGTAAAACGTATGTTGTGTGCATATTTTACATGGGATTCAATGAGAGCCTCATAGAACATTGTTGGCATCAGATTTTGATGTGAAATCCATGTCAAAACAAGTGTAAAATAGCGCCTTGTGAACATACCCTTATGCTCAGCAGGGCTCTGAACGGATGAACATGGAGCATACCACCAGCCCAAGAGGGTGCTGGCAACGACCTGTCTTCTCTGAAGTAAATTGAGATGACAGTCTCTTTTTCACTTCCGGTTTACATTATTTCCAAATAGGATAACGTTGATTTGCCAATATTGGACAATATTTGTCAATTGACAGGTCTTTAAAGTGTACCTGTCAAGTGGTTTATGTTGTCCTATCTAAAATGAAGATGTGATAGAGGGAGTAAAGCTGATCTAAGTGATATATAGGTTTATATGATAGAGGAGAGAATCTAATCTCTGTGATATATAGGTTATATGATAGAGGAGAGAAGCTGAGCTCTGTGATATATAGGATTATATGATAGAGGGGAGAAGCTGAGCTCTGTGATATACAGGTTTATATGATAGAGGGAGAGAAGCTGAGCTCTGTGATATATAGGGTTATATGATAGAGGAGAGAATCTGATCTCTGTGATATATAGGGTTATATGATAGAGAGGAAACGCTGAGCTCTGTGATATATAGGGTTATATGATAGAGGAGAGGAGCTGAGCGCTGTGATATATAGGGTTATATGATAGAGAGGAGACGCTGAGCTCTGTGATATATAGGGTTATATGATAGAGGAGAGAATCTGATCACTGGGATATATAGGGTTATATGATAGAGGGAGAGAAGATGAGCTTGTGATATATAGGGTTATATGATAGAAGGAGAGAAGCTGATCTCTGGGATATATAGGGTTATATGATGGAGGAGAGAAGCTGAGCTCTGTGATATATAGGGTTATATGATAGAGGGAGAGAAGCTGAGCTCGATGATATATCGGGTTTTATGATATAGGAGGGAAGCTGAGATCTGTGATATATAGGGTTATATGATAGAGGAGAGAAGCTGATCTCTGTGATATATAGGTTTATATGATAGAAGGAGAGAAGCTGAGCTCTGTGATATATAGGTTTATATCATACATGCCAACTTTTGAAAATAAAATAGCAGGAGATCTGAAGGCGGCGTGCTACGCACGGGGCGCCGAAAAGTTGCATATCCACGCCCATCTTGCACGTAAGCCACGCCCCCTCGAAAAAAAGCCACACCCTACTCCACCTAACTGTGTAATGGCTCTGGAAGAAAGCTAAATTAGGGTTTTGGCATCACCCAGCTTCCCTGGACTGTTGGATGGTCTATTCAGCATCCAGGAGAGCTGGGAGATACCGCCAAACTCTGCCCCAATAGGTAGGTATCTCGGTGGCCTATTTGAACCTTGAACCAGGTAGTAGCCTCCTGTAGCCAGGTTAATGCCCCCTTTAAGCCAGGTAGCTGTCCCCAATAGCCAGGTAGTGCTCCTTACAGCCAGGTAGTGCCCCCAATAGCCAGGTAGTGTCCCCAATAGCCACTTAGATGCTCCTTATAGCCAGTTAGTTCCCCCAATAGCTAGGCAGATGCCCCCTTTATCCAGGTAGATGTCCCCATGAGCCATGCAGATGCCCCCATAAACCAGGCAGATGCCCCCATAAAGCAGGCAGATGCCCCCTTTATCCAGGCAGATGTCCCCATGAGCCATGCAGATGCCCCCTTTATCCAGGCAGATGCCCCCTTTATCCAGGCAGATGGCCCCATGCCATGCAGTTGCCCCTATGAGCCAGGCAGATGCCCCCTTTATCCAGATAGATGCCCCCATGCCAGGCAGATGCCCCCATGAGCCAGGCAGATGCCCCCTTTATCCAGATAGATGCCCCCATGCCAGGCAGATGCCCTCATGAGCCAGATAGATGCCCCCATGCCAGGCAGTGACCCGAGGAGCCAGGCAGATGCCCCCGTTATCCAGATAGATGCCCCCATGCCAGGCAGTGCCGCTTTAAGCCAGGCAGATGCCCCTTTATCCAGATAGATGCCCCCCGGGCCAGGCAGGGCCCCTATGAGCCAGGTGATGCCCCCTTTATCCAGATGCCCCCATGCAGGCAGTGCCCCTATGAGCCAGGCAGATGCCCCCTTTATCCAGATGCCCCCATGCCAGGCAGTGCCCCTATGAGCCAGGCAGATGCCCCCTTTATCCAGATAGATGCCCCCATGCCAGGCAGTGCCCCTATGAGCCAGGTGATGCCCCCTTTATCCAGATGCCCCCATGCCAGGCAGTGCCCCTATGAGCCAGGCAGATGCCCCCTTTATCCAGATAGATGCCCCCATGCCAGGCAGTGCCCCTATGAGCCAGGCAGATGCCCCCTTTATCCAGATAGATGCCCCCATGCCAGGCAGTACCCCTATGAGCCAGGCAGATGCCCCCTATATCCAGATGCCCCCATGCCAGGCAGTGCCCCTATGAGCCAGGCAGATGCCCCCTTTATCCAGATAGATGCCCCCATGCCAGGCAGTGCCCCTATGAGCCAGGCAGATGCCCCCTTTATCCAGGCAGTGCCCCTATAGCTGGTAACAATAAAATAATAAAACCTACTTCACTCCCCTCACATGCACTCAGTCACTGCACACACACCCCTCCCCACACACAACCACCCCCCTCCCCACACACACACCCCCTCTCCTCACACACACACCCCCCCCCTCCCCACACACCCCCCCCCCCCCCCCCCCCGCTCCCCACACACACAGCCCTCCCTGCACTCACCTTTCCTGCTGGCATCCGAGTTCTTCTAACTCTGGGAAAGGGGGCGGAGCTTCACGGGTCCCGCTAAGCCCCGCCCCCTACCCCCGCAATGCTCTCGTAGCTTCCTCTGAAGAGGAAAGCATTGCCGGCGGCGGCGCAGGACAAAGGCATCGGGCAGCGTTCTAGAGACGCTGCCCGATGCCTCTGTACACAGATAACCTCCAGCTTCTCTAAAGAGGCGGGAGGTTATGCCACCCAAGCGGGAGGGCGGGACACGGCCCCCATTAGCGGGAGTGACCCGCCAAAACCGGGAGGGTTGGCAACTATGGTTTATATGATAGAGGGAGGGAAGCTGAGCTCTGTGATATATAGGGTTATATGATAGAAGGAGAGAAGCAGAGCTCTGTGATATATAGGGATATATGATAGAGGAGAGGAGCTGAGCTCTGTGACATATAGGGTTATATGATAGAGAGGAGCTGAATTCTGTCATATATAGGGTTATATGATAGAGGAGAGAGGCTGAGCTCTGTGATATATAGGGTTATATGATAGAGGGGAGAAGCTAAGCTCTGTGATATATGGGGTTATATGATAGAGGAGAGAAGCTGAGCTCTGAGATATATAGGGTTATATGATAGAGGAGAGAAGCTGAGCGCTGTGATATATAGGGTAATGTGATAGAGGGAGAGAAGCTTAGCTCTGTGATATATAGGGTTATATGATAGAGGAGAGAATCTGATCTCTGGGATATATAGGGTTATATGATAGAGGGAGAGAAGATGAGCTTGTGATATATAGGGTTATATGATAGAAGGAGAGAAGCTGATCTCTGGGATATATAGGGTTATATGATAGAGGAGAGAAGCTGAGCTCTGTGATATATAGGGTTATATGATAGAGGGAGAGAAGCTGAGCTCTATGATATATCGGGTTATATGATATAGGAGGGAAGCTGAGATCTGTGATATATAGGGTTATATGATAGAGGGAGAGAAGATGAGCTTGTGATATATAGGGTTATATGATAGAAGGAGAGAAGCTGATCTCTGGGATATATAGGGTTATATGATAGAGGAGAGAAGCTGAGCTCTGGGATATATAGGGTTATATGATAGAGGGAGAGAAGATGAGCTTGTGATATATAGGGTTATATGATAGAAGGAGAGAAGCTGATCTCTGTGATATATAGGGTTATATGATAAGGGGAGAGAAGATGAGCTTGTGATATATAGGGTTATATGATAGAGGAGAGAAGCTGAGCTCTGTGGTATATAGGGTTATATGATAGAGGAGAGAAGCTGAGCTCTAATATATAGCTGTTCTGCTGATATTTTGACCCATATTTTTGTTTTCATATGTGAGATAAACCCATCAGCCTGTATTATACTGTAAAGTGATGCAATGATGTATTCTTTCTAGGATTCACTGCTTGGTCTGGGTACAGTCTGGTTTGGGCATGACAACCTTACAGCTGCATTCAAACTCTGAGCTGTACAGCACTGATAAAGATGCATGCCAACCTACTGTAGATTGATATGCCTTGGATTTCATACAGAAGCATGCAGATGTATTTTGTGTATGAATCCAACAGAAACATTTTTGACATATCCTCTCAAGTGCCCAATTACAGAGTCATTCTCTCTTAGAAGCACTGTAATAAAGCGCCACACAAATTATGGAAAGGATCAGGTGCTTGAGCTTCTTTATTGGCGTCATGCACAAGCCTATGCCACATACTTAAATGGGACCTGTAACATCTCCTGATATGACTGTTCTAGTAAATACATCTTCTCTTATAGCTCTGTATTGTGCTGTTTCTCCTGTTATTCATTTTAGACATGTATTACAATGTTAGACTGTGCAGGGACACTCCCCTAATTGGTTACACACAGCTGACAGGTTGTTAATGAATTTCTTGGAGGAAACCCAGAGGCACAGCACAACACAGAGTTAGAAGAGAAGAGAGGGCTCCAGAATTTATATTTTGACAGGGAACACAGTTATTTACTAAAATAGACATGTCGGGAGGTGGTACAGGTCCTCTGTAAGAAAAACTTTTCTGTGTTAAAGACCTAAAAGTATAATATATATATTTTTTAAAATGTTTTAAATGAGCTTGGAATCGATCAGTAGGCTCACTAAAAATTGCACATTATGTCCTTAGTGGAGTTAGGTGCTTTACCACGTAAGAAAAGCGTAGAGCAGAGATCTTGTGCCATTAGAGACTCTGCGATTATCAGAATCTGTGCTCATAAATAGTGTTGAGCGAACAGTAAAAAGTTCTAGTTAGTTCAGTTCGAAGTTCTATTCGAACTTGAACTTCAAACCCCATTAAAGTCTATGGGAGAAGATGTTCTGGTTCATTTTTATACCTATACAGGTGAGGAGAAGCTGTACCATCCATAACAGTAAACTGGATACAAGGAATAACTTAGTGAAGAAAATTTGGCTTTAAGAGTAACAGAAAAAAATTGCGAGGCTAAAATACTTCATTCCTTTCAATGGCTAAATGCAAAGATGAGGACAGCTTGTAAGCAGGGAAGTAGCTATAGGAGGTACAGCGGTAGCAGCTGCTATGGGGTCCTGCATCCTGAGGGGGCCCAAAAGACCCTTATACACATAAAAGATTTGGAGACGGCGTGTTATACAATTACTGAACCCCCAAAACTGCAAAAACAGAACTTTTGGGCACTTATTATTAGTTAGCAAATCCAAGCACTCTGTATAATATATGTCCATGTATGTGAGAGTTAGGCGTTATGTGAGCCTGCAAATGTCACCAAATAACAGCTTCTGGGTGTGGAAAAGATGCAGCCAGCAATACCAAACTCCCTAACTATTAATGTCTGTGGAGAGGAAAATGCTATTTAACTAACTAAGAGCAGTCTGTACAGTATAGAGAGTGAGCTGAAAATGGTGTTCACAAGGCAATACAGTGAAATATATATAACATGGTCATATAATTTTAGCAGCCATTAAAAGTGCAGAAAGCTGCTATAAACAAAACTGAAAATGGTGTGTCGTACTAGAACTTTACTCGAACGAACAGTAAAATGTTCGGTTCGAGTTCTAAAAATTCTGGAATTTCTACTAGAACTTAACTTTTCTAGAACAGTTCGATCAACACTAGTCATAAACATCTCTTTGTGAGCCCTGAAGTTGACTCCATTGACTGATAGAATATCATACTTTGAATCCAGTGCCACTCCTGTTTTTAGAATTAAAGGGGATGTATCGCTTCCTTACTTCGGCTGATTCACACTGCTCTTAGCTTCTCGACTCTGTGAATGCAGGGGCATTTCTTCCCCTCCCAGCTGGATGATATCATCCCCCCTTCACTGCTGGCCTGAGACACCCCCCCCTCCCCTCTGAGTCCACATGTCACTGTGTCTCTCCCTATCAGTCTTATTTTATAAGAGCTGTATACATACCACAGGCTGCATTCAATCTAATCTGAGCACTGATCTCTCACAGCTGGAGATGTATTACAGCTTTCTAAGAACGGCACAGATCTGCGTGTATGCAGAAGAGTTAGGCACAGGGACAAAACTGTCATGTTTTCTCATTGTACAATCTGCTGCAGTCTGTTTCTGCTAGGTGTGGAGACAGAAAATGCTACGGCCCCTAACTCTGAGTCAGAGACACAGCTTTGTGAATCGACCCAGGGGCTGTACAGAATGTAAATGAGCTCTCAGCTAGTGAAATGCAAGGAGGAGGAATTAGACCCACACTGGATATCAGTGTAAATAAAAACACAAGATAAGGGACACTGTGAGAACAAGGCAGCTTTGCTAATGACATCCAATTGCAAAGTTGCTTGTTTTCACTGTCCCCTTATTCTGAAGACCATTTAATGAAACGATAACACCCCTTTAAGGGAATTTAAAGAAGCCTCTTTGTTGAGAATTAGTGGTTTGTGGCTGTGAAGCCACAGCTTTATTGTCTTGATAAGCTGAAGGTAAAGATGTGTGGGATGAAATCTGTCCAATAAGCTCATTATGAAACATTGTGGAGAGGCCCTTTCATTTCAGAGGTGATATTTTATTAATGAAAACTTCTTACAAGCGAGAACTTTCACAAAATTGGATTAGTTCAATTTGCCCAGGGCATTAAATACTTGTTGTTTGTTCAGCCTTCACCAGTGTTTTAGTTGAATAACTTTTCCTTGTGTTATATCCTGTAACAAGAGAAGATTTGGGAATTGTGTATTGCTAGGTTAAAATAGGTATATAATAACAATAACGTGTATGAAAGAAAATCATATGCCTATACTTGCTTAATATGACTGAAGCAAAATCTATCACATGTGGTATGATATATCTGGCGCACCTTTAAACTTGTCTAACATTTTATTCCAACTATTGGTTGGAGTATTTTATGCCAAATTTAGGCTCCAAGATAATTGGTACATTTTATCTCTTTTTAAACCACTCCCCTTTTTTTGAAGGGTTGATGTCCACCATAGACTTTGAAAGTATATGAATAGGAACTCGGGATAGGCAGGAGTTCCAGAATTAGGACCCACACTCATCAGACTTTTATGGCATATTGCTAGGATACAGTCTATTTTGCATCAGTCACACCTCTTTGTCAAATGAGGTGCATGAAGGGTCTAAAACAAATAATAAATAATAAATACACTAAGACCATCTCTTACCTTTAGAATGCACATCTCCAAGTGTTCATTGTTTCAGTACTTTTTGCACAACTTGCTGATCTCTAACAAGGAGATTAATGGCAAAAAAGGTGTTTGATTCCTGAATCAGCCAATAAATTTAGGAGATCATCCGACCCGTTTCCCATCTTCAATGGGACACGGCAGGGCTGTCCCTTGTCCCCGCTGTTGTACATATTGATCATGGAGAACTTGTTGGCCGCTATTAGAGTGAATCCAGACATCAGGGGGATCAGCATTGGAGCACATGAATACAAATGTTCAGGATTTGCTGATGACCTACTGGTCTATGTCTCACAGCCTCACATCTCACTCCCGGCCCTGATGGCATTTAACCTTGGCATCTGGTCCAATTTCAAGGTTAATTCCTCCAAATCTGAGGCGCTCAATGTTGGTCTTGCTCCTAGGGATCAAGCTCTTTTGCTCTCGAACTTCCCTTTTTCCTGGCCCAGAGGGTGTATATCTTATTTGGGGATACGTATCTCCGCTGATCTTTCTAAATTGTTCCCGGATAATTTTATCTCTCTGCTTACTCAAACTGCTAAAGACTTGGAAGCCTGGTCCAAAAGAGACCTTTCATGGTTTGGCAGAATCAATGCACTTAAAATGTCGGTCCTTCCGAAATTCTTATATTTGTTTCAAACGATCCCTATCGCCATCCCTACCTCGTTTTGGAAAAGTCTTCGGCGGTGCTTCTCGGCATTTGTTTGGTCCACCCGTAAGCCCAGAATTGCATATAATGTGTTAATTAGATCCAAGGATGCTGGAGGTGTGGGTCTTCCAGACTGTAAATTATACCATCTAGCAGCAGCCTATGCGCGCTTCCTGGCCTTGGCTTTGGAACACAATAAGAGGCTGTGGGTGCGGTTGGCGGCGGACGTTTGCTCCCTATCGGTGGCGGTGCTCCCCTGGATTTGGACTTCCACGAACCATAGCCATTACTCACCCTCTTTCAGTACAAAACACACTCTGTCTGTCCTCTTTGCTCAGAAGGCGGCCTTTAGTTTTATCGATCGCAGTGGGCCCTTGTGTCTCGGTCACTGATAACCCGGATTTTCCTCCTGGGGCGTCTTCGGCCATATTTCTGGGTGGCACGAGAGAACCCCCGTTGCGTTTCTTTCATGTCGCCACAGCAGGGGGATTGAATTCGTACCGTGACATCCTTGCTGGGAGTAGTGTGCCCGCAGGGACTTTTTTCCAACACATTCAGTTGTCGCATTTCTTTGACAGAATGAAATCTCAGTTGGACCTGCATAGACTGCCGATTTTGAGAAACTTGTATTAGCGGATTTTAGCCCAGCTCATGCCCTCTCAGTTATGTATAAGATGCTTCTCTCTGCTCCCTCCTCCCAGCCTCCTTCGTTCTGCCGTCAATGGGAGAGAGAGCTGTCACTATCCTTCTCTGATTTTCAGTGGCGCAAATGTTTTCAATTGACCCATAAGGCTATGATAGCCTCGAAATATCAAGAAACGTGCTACAAAATACTCTACAGATGGTATAGGGTTCCCTCGGTGCTACATAAGTGGTACCCGTCGGTATCAGATCGGTGCTGGAGATGTGGAAGTGGAGAGGGCACTATGCTGCATATCTGGTGGGGCTGTCCGCAGCTTAGGGGATTCTGGTCCGCAGTGTTGACGGTAATCAAGGAAGTGACGGGGGTACAGGTCCCTGACTCTCCAGAGGCCCTATTGTTATATATGTTTGACATGCCCATAAATAGGTTTAGGAAATCCCTCCTCCGTTACCTGTTGCAGGCTGCCAAGTCCATCCTACCATGAAAGTTGAAATCTTCAATCCCCCCCTCGTTGGAGGAATGGTATGCGGAGATTGATTCCATGCAGAGAATGGAGGAGTTGATCTCCCATACCCCTGACCAGATTCTTGCGTGTCGCCGAACTTGGTTCTACTGGGCTGAGTTCAAGACTTCCCAGATGTATTTTTCTATCTCTCGCTGAGGTCGTCTCTTAGGTTCTGCTATGTCAGACTACTTCCTGAGGTCATTACCCTTGACCGATTGGTCACTGTCCGATGTGGCCATTTATGTTCTACGTAATGATGCTGGGGTTCCACCACAGATTTGGGATAGATCGTGCATTCTTTTCTCCTTCTCTGTCCTTCCCCCTCTCTTTCCCGTGACTGTGGTGTCGTGTTCATGTTTATTTTGTGTATGTGTAAATGGTCTTTCTGTGTACTCTATGTGTCAGAATGGGTGCTGAAGCGCCATTGATCAGATTGTTTAGACTATAGTGAGATGGTATTGTATTCTATTTGGTTCAATTCGCAGAATTCTTTTCCTGGTTTGAACGCTGTGACACGATTAGGATGTTCCTAGATGTTGCATTTATTCTGTTAGTGCGGAAACCCGCACGTCTGTGATTTTTGCTCTATCATATGTTGGGAATCAGTTCTTCCCTTTACCTTATTCCTACTTGTAATATGTTATGTGCAATTTTATATTTCAATAAAATCTACGTGAATGATAAAAAAAAAATGTAGGGGATCAATTTGAATTGGGATTTAAACAGTCCTCCTCCCCGTGCTGTTCATGTTTTGACATCATGAGACCAAGAAAACACCTTAGAAATGGTTAAACAGTACCTCACCATTGTGAAGCTTCAAGCAGGATGCTCTTAGATGGAAGTGGCCACTAAGCTTAAGGTGTCATCAGCAGGTTTCAACAAATATACAGAGAAACTGGAAGAGTCGCAGAAAGGCAAAGAAGTGGACGTCCTTTGGCTACATCACAGACTGAAGACTGCTTCATTGTAAGCAATGCCCTGTGGAATCGGATGATGAATTCCACACAGCTCCACAAGCAATTAAGGGAGATGAGAGGCAACCAAGTGTCATGTCAGATCATCCATAACCAGTGAAATAAGCGTGGTCTTCATGTTAGACAACCTGACCAAACCACCAGACACAGGCCTCATCGTCTTACATGGACCAGGAAGCATGTACTCTGCATAAGGGATCAGCGGTCCTCAGTGCTGTTCAGTGATGAAAGTCAATTCACTCTGGGAAGAAATGATGGCCGCCAACAATGCTGGAGATGTGAAGTAGAGCGCTATGCATCAGCCAGGTCAGGTGCCAGTCAAGTACCCTTGCTAGTCATCAAGCACACAAATCACAATTATGTAAACTGTTAGGAATGGTCTGACAATTGGTTGCCTCTCACCTCCCCTGATTGTGCCTTGAGTTCTGTGGCATTCATCATCCGGTTCTCCTGGGCATGGTTTACAATAAAATTCTTTGCTTTAATGTGACTGTTCTTGTCTCTCTGTATCTTTGTTGCAACCTGCTGATGACTCTCTAAGCTCAGTGGCCAATTCCATCTGAGAGTATCCTGCTTGAAACTGTAGAATGGTTAGGTATTGTTGATCAATTGTAAGGTGTTTTCTTGGTCTTATGATGTCGAAAGTTGTGCAAAAACTACTGAAACATTAAATAGTTGGACATGTGCATTCTAAAGTTAAAAGATGGTATCATTTATTTAATTTAAAAATGTTTTAAAGAAATTGTATGTTCATCCTGAAATTTTAACCAACAGCCAAATGGCCATAACTTTTTGTGAGTAGTGTGTGTCTAAAATAAAATGCCTCCAAATATGCCACATATTGATGCATTTTACAACTGATTATAGGTGCAAGTACATTACTAAAGCTGATGGGCTTTTATTGTATTAAAAATCTAACACACGCAGCCATAAGTATCAAAACTAAAATAATGATGTTATTTGCATAAACCAATCATCACCAAAATTTAATTTTTCTTGTGCAGATTTGTAAATGAAAGCTGAAATGTGGCAAGTCGCTACACTATTCTAGTCACAGCAGAAAAAAAAAAATGACCTAAAACTTAAAGGGGTATTCTCGCTACAAAGATCATATCTCAGATTATGGAGGGTGAAAAAAAAAGCACTTTTGTATTGGTTTGCATTATCTAAGTCACTTAGTAAAGCAGATATGAGGTTTTCTGTGCATCAATAGCAATTTTTTGCTGCTGCTAGCTGGGACACGCCCCCTTTTCTGTGATTGGCTGACTGACATTTCATTCAGCCTGTTGGGACATGCCCCCGGGCGGGAAACGCCCCGGACATGCCCCCTGCACTGTGATTGGCTGACTGAAATTTCATTCAGCCTGTTGGGACACACCCCTGGACAGGAACTGTCCCCAGACACGCCCCCCTGCGCTGTGAATGGCTGCCTGCACACTCTGTGTTTACTTCCCTCTGAGCTGTGAAAACTGAAAGTGAAACCAGCTATCTGAAAAGGCTGCTGGCTCTATACTCATCTCCCAGCTCTAAGGTGAACGATCTGGGTAATCACTGACAGTTTAACTCATAGATCCCCTTATATATCAGTCTTATATCCTGTGCTTCCTCCATATAACACAGTAATACAGTCTCCTGCTTGATAACAGAGGAGTGAAGGGGGGGGGCAGTGTGCATTTCTCACATGTTTTTCATCAGTTCAGGCTGTGTGTATAACTGTTATAGCAATGAAGGTGTTGCAAGATGCTTGTGGAGCCTGAAGCTGAAGGCTCTGCAGACAAGAGAACATTGCAGGAGGCTGTAGAGCTGTCCTCTCCAGACACCCTTCCCTGTCCCCTGTTTCACACAGAATGATGAGGTAACAGCTCTTCAGTGAGGAGAGACACGCCTCCTGGCAGGAGAGACACGCCTGCTGAGAGAAGAGACTCGCCCCTGAATTTCAAATTGAATCTCATAGAATTAGCTCAAAAGCACCAACGCTTCAAACAATAAAACCCCTTTAACTTTTAATAAATATTTTTTTCACCTAAAATTCAATGCCATAAGTCATTAAATCGGTAACAGAAGAGATAAAAAACTTGCTAGATCTACAATAAGTTTTGAAATGTGAGGAAAAAACGGTTTTATCAACTACAGCATATTTGTCCAAGAGAGGGATATAGGAAAAAAATCTCACACCTACATTTGGGTGTATAGCAATCTTGATATTCTTCAGGGTCCAATGGTCTTCAGAATATATCCACTTTAATTTGCTTAGGAGAATGAAGGGTTAATCAGTAAAAACCTAACTGAACCCTATTTTTTCCTACTCTATTTCCTTATGAACTTGAAGTAATTGCCTGAAAAGGGCAGCCCTAAATCTCACCCTGGTGCATCCTAATGTAACCCTCTCTTAGACAACAATTCTAATATTCAAAATAATAGTAAAGTCCAAGAAGGACTTGAGATACATACAACCCTAAAAGGACGGCCTGATGCATTTCCCCCTAAAAATGAGATGGAATAATTTGATTCTTCAGGGACATCATAACCACAGGGGTCAAACATACCAAAAGTAGATAATATTGCGTCCCCCACAGGTCACAAATTGGCCTGCAGACGATCCGGCCAGTGGTAGTAAGATGATCTGCAATAAGATGATAGGTGTATAGGCAACAGGTATTAAATTAGTTTCAGCACCTGGTAAAGTATACAGCCAATGTCAAGTTGTAGACATTAGTTATAGTCAATTCTGTGTGTAATTTTACTGTATACAAATGCACATATATTGGTCATCAGGTGCTTGATATGCAGCCCCTATGGGTGCAGCTGTCTTTCCCATGATAAAGAACAGGCATGAAGGCCCCTTTGTGCTGTATCCTTAGTCAAGCCATTCATAAAAGAGTTGCTATTCTGTTTTTGCTTCCATCATGAAGACACTACGGTATCTTTCACTTATCCAAAAATTATATATGTATGTATGGGTTTTATACATGCCCATGGTTTGTATTCCCTGTTTATGTATTTTTCCAAAAACAAGAACACATTTTACAACTTTGTTTTTGGATCAGATTTTAGCTGAAATATAAAAAAATAATCTGGATGGAAAAACAACCTTTAAAAGGTTGTCTGGCTCCTACAAATGAAATAACCAGCCCAATAAAAAAAAACATTCCTCCTCCCTTCTGTTCACTGGGTCTTTCCTGTCTTCTTCTGAATGGGATCTCACCACTGCAGCCGCTGGTTGCCTGTGCTTACATCACTACTGGGAGCTGTTCACCAGCAAAGGGGATGTAAGGGAGTGGCATATGATCGATGCAGGGTCCTATGGGACCTATTTCAAATGATCATTCAGGATGGAGTATTGACTGTCATTGCACGGTTACTATCCATTTCAACGGGAGTTCTGAAGCAGCTGAGTACAACACCTATCAAAATGAACAAAGAGTAACTGCCCAAGTACAGCCATTTCTCCATTAGTGTGTTTTAGGGGGCTGTTCAAGAGGTGGGAGCCGCACCGATCAGAGATTTATGGCATATGCTATCAATAAACTTTAAGTGTCTGAGATGGGAAAAAAACGCTTTAAACTCAATTGTGTGATAAATTTATACTGTTTGGAAATGAAGTGCCGCCCGTTAAGGACCACCTTTGAGGTGCCCCACAATATGTTGTGTTGACTACCATTCATGAATATTGTGGGATAATAGTCTACAGTTATTGTTGACTTTAGGGATATATTCACAAGTGACAGAGTTATTTGCGAAATATTTTCCATAGTGAATATTATGCTTGTATACCATGTACAACAGGCATTTCAGATATCTGTTTTCATGTTGCATTAAAGCTTAGCCTTTCATAATGTTCTGGCTTCAGCTGGTTGCTCATCCTTCCTAAGGACAACTAGCTTGTTCATATTTAAACAGTTAATTTGATAAATGAAGTTACACACAATTTGCCATGCTACTACACTGTTTAACTATGTTCTTTTTATCAGATCACAACTTGTGCCAGTGCAGTCATGAGGTAATGAGCTGAATGCAATAAACAGTAGGTGGAAGATGCATGGGCCGTATAATGGGTCACGTCAAATTATAGTTTTTACATGCTTATTTATTTTTGTTTTTACAATAAAGTAATTTAAAGAAAATAAAGCCTTATGTATGACAGCTGAAGGGGGACTAATCACATAAAGCGACCCAGAATGAAGCCTGAGTGCCTCTAGCTGTCATCTACAACCCAAAACTGGAGATGCTACGAAGGATTGCCAAGGCACTCCAACCTGTGCTCCATAGGGACAACAGACTCAGACATATATTCCCAGTCCCCCCTCTCCTTTCCTTTCGGCAACCACCAAACCTGCAGCATATTATTGTTCGGACTGCCCTGAAGGCCCCAACAGAAAATGGCACCTCACCCTGCCTGCAAAACAGGTGCAAGACCTGCAGGCACATCCACACTGCTGACAGTGTACCTGTCCCACAGTCACAGCAGGTGCACAGAATTAGGGGGGACATTTTCCTGCAGGTCTTCCAATGTGGTGTATCTTATAATGTGTGTGCAATGTCACCACGGGCCTCTATGTGGGTGAAACAGGGCAGAGACTCAACCAGCGCATTAATTAACACGGATTAACTATTAACAACAGCAGAACAGATCTCCCAGTGGCCGCATATTTCTCCAGAGAAGGCCACTCTATTGAAGAGTTGCAGGTTGTGATTTTAATGGGACATTTTAAGACACAGTGGGAGAGAAAGGAATGGGAATATAAGTTAATGCAAAAATTTAAAACTCTGCAATTTGGACTTAATATTCAAGCCATTTTCATGTCATACTACGTATGAACTGTGAGGGTCACAAATCACCACCTGATCGCAAACAGATAAGAGCAATCACGCTCCGTCACGCCTCACAAGTTTCCAGATTTTTTTATTTCTTTAACTGTTGTAAGGGACTTCTCCACTCTTATTACATTTTGTTATTTTTAAAGATTCTAAGTACCTTTCAAGATCCATGTCTTTTGTATTTAAAAAGTCTGTGAATTATCAGTTTCTTGTATAACATCATGTCTGAAGAAGGGAGCTAGTACTCTTGAAAACTTACCATCAAATATACTTAGTTAGCCTGAAAAAGGTATCGCCTGATTTCTTCACTCTTCTACTACTTTCTATGGCTAATAAGGTACAGCATTATACTACTTTCACCTTGGACCAGACATTTCTGTCACTGGTTACTGTACTAAATTGTAACGCAGGGGTCTCCACTCCACTCTTTGTGAGGAATATATTCTTAACTGCTTAATTCCAACCGGTGTTGCATCACAAGATGAGGTTATCTGCAATGAGTTTTGTTTAGTGAAATGACACCGATTGGAATGAAGAAGTTAAGAATATATTCCTTACAAAGAATAACAAGGATAATGAGTATGTATTGTTAAAAAGCGGTGTTTATGCTTTGCTAGTCTGATCTTTATCTAGGCCTAACCAGAGAACAAAAGAGTGATCATTATGTCATTACCTACTATTTGTAATGAGACTACGTGCAGATAACCAGCAACTGAGGTTAGTATGCCTGGCCTTTCAGAAGTGTTATCTCTTTACCATCACAGTCACAGAAGTACAATATTTTATATGTATTCAATTGCACTCCTAAAATAATAACAAAAATACTGCCAAAAAATATAAAAAAAAAATGCTTTCCAGAAGTATTGGTTTCAACGAAAATAAAGTATCCATTTTGAAAAGGTCAGTAACAGATTTTCAAGAATCTTGATTAGATCTGCGATTGGAAAGGTTAAAAAGTTACGTGGTATGCGGACACCATTCTGATAGACTCAAGACTACCATGTATTTGGCCTTAGAACAGGTTCAAACATAACATGTTCATTGTATTCAAAATCTAAAGTTGTTCCTAAAAAGAACTATAAATGAAAGTTTCCTTCTTTTTCTTTGCATATAATATCAGCTTTGTCTAAAACACAGTAATTAAAATCTGTTTAAAGACAACCCCTGCCCTTATGTGAAATGGTCTGGGTTAGCAGCCATGCATGTACAGTCATGGCCAAAAGTTTTGAGAATTATACAAATGTTAATTTTTACAAAGTCTACTGCATCAGGTTTTATAATGGCAATTTGCATATACTCCAGAATGTTATAAAGAGTGGATCAGCTTAACAGCAATTAATTGCAAACTCAATAGTTGCCTAGAAAATTAACTTTTTCCCCCAAAACACATTTCAACTTCATTGCAGGCCTGCCTTAAAAGGACCAGCTAACATCGTTTCAGTGATTGCTCCATTAACACAGGTGTGGGTGTTGATGAGGACAGGGCTGGAGATCAATCTGTCATGATTACGTAAGAATCACACCACTGGACACTTTAAAAGGAGGCTGGTGCTTGGCATCATTGTTCTCTTCTTATACCATGGTTTATCTCTAAAGAAACACGTGCAGTCATGATTGCACTGCACAAAACTGGCCTAACAGGGAAGAGTATCACAGCTAGAAAGATTGCACCTCATTCAACAATCTATCACATCATCAAGGAATTCAAGGAGAGAGGTTCTATTGTTGCCAAAAAGGCTCCAGGGCGCCCAAGAAAGACCAGCAAGCGCCAGGACCGTCTCTTAAAAGTGTTTCAGCTTCAGAATCGGGCTACCAGCAGTGCAGAGCTTGCTCAGGAATGGCAGCAGACAGGTGTGAGTGCATCTGCACGCACTGTGAGGAGGAGACTCCATGGAGCAAGCCTGGTGTCAAGGAGGGCAGCAAAGAAGCCACTTCTCTCCAAAAAAAACATCAGGGACAGACTGATATTCTGCCAAAGGTACAGGGAGTGGACTGCTGAGGACTAGGGTAAAGTCATTTTCTCTGATGAATCCCCTTTCCGAATGTTGGAACATCTGGAAAACAGCTTATTCGGAGAAGACAAGGTGAGCGATACCACCAGTCTTGTCTCATGCCAACTGTAAAGCATCCAGAAACCATTCATGTGTTGGGTTGCTTCTCAGCCAAGGGAATCGGCTCTCTAACAGTCTTGCCTAAAAACACATCCATGAATAAAGAATGGTACCAGAATGTCCTCCAAGAGCAACTTCTCCCAACCGTCCAAGAGCAGTTTGGTGATCAACAATGCCTTTTCCAGCATGATGGAGCACCTTGCCATAAAGCAAAGGTGATAACTAAATGCTCAGGGAACAAAACATAGAGATGTTGGGTCCATGGCCTAGAAACTCCTCAGATCTTAATCCCATTGAGAACTTGTGGTAAATCATCAAGAGATGGGTGGACAAACAAAAACCAACAATTGTGACAAAATGCAAGCATTGATTGTGCAAGAATGGACTGCTATCAGTCAGGATTTGGTCCAGAAGTTGATTGAGAGCATGCCAGGGAGAATTACAGAGGTCCTGAAGAAGAAGAAGGGTCAACACTGCAAATATTGACTTGCTGCATTAACTCATTCTAACTGTCAATAAAAGCTTTTGTTAATCATAATATGATTGCACTTGTATTTCTGTATGTGATAAAAACATCTGACAAACAAACAAAAAAAACCAGAGGGCAACAGATAATGTGAAAATATAATATTTGTGTCATTCTCAAAACTTTTGGCCATGACTGTATGTGTTAAACAGATCTTCATGTGTTTGTATATATGTGTATGTATGTGTACACATATACACTGCTCAAAGAAATAAAGGGACCACTAAGGCAATGTTCACACGGCTTATTGCCGGCGTAATTGCGGGGACGGATTTCGCCCCTCAATTACGCCGGCAGCCGTGCAGGGAGGGCAGGGGCGGGGGGGCCGGCAGCTCGCCGGCCCCATAGACACTCATTATTCACTGCGCGTACACGCCGTAAATAAGTCACATGTCACTTTCTCCCCCCGCGGCAGATTCGCCGAGCGGGGAGAAGAGACGGAATCCATAGTTCTCTATGAGAACTGTGGATTACCGTAGTTACTGGGACTGATTGGAGCCGTACTGCAGCGCAAATACGGCGCGCAGTACGGCTCCAATCAGTCCCGTTTTAAGCCGTGTGAACGTGGCCTTAAACACCACATCCTAGATCTCAATTAATGAAATATTCCAGTTCCAGTTCTTTATTTATTATTCTTTAGTCAGAACAATAAAACATAAAAATGATCAATAAAAATCAAAATGAATATCCCATGGAGGTCTGGATATGGAATGATACTCAAAATAAAAGTGGAAAATCCAACTTCACTGGAAATTCCTCAAGAAAAGGAAATGAGGCTCAGTAGTGTGTGGCCTCCATGTGTCTGTATGACCTCCCTACAATGCCTGGCCCTGCTCCTGGTGAGGCGGCAGATGTTCTCCTAAGGGATCTCCTCCCAAACCTGGATTAAAGCATCGGTCAAATATTAGACAGTCTTGTGGTGTTATGTGGCGTTGGTAGATGGAACCAGACAGTCCATAGCATCAATGCCTTCATCATGCAGGAACTGCTGAGACACTTCAGCCACAGGAGGAATAACATTGTCATACATCAGAAGGAACCCACGGCCAACTACACCTGCATATTCTCACAATGGGTCTGAGGATCTCATTCTAGTACATAATTGCAGTCAGGGCACCTCTGGCTAGCACATAGAGTGCTGTGCGGCCCTCCAAAGAAATGCCTCCCCACAGCATTACTGACCCACTGCCAAACTGGTTATGCTGGAGGATGTTACAGACAGCAGAATGTTCTCCACAGCATTTCCAGACTCTGTTGCCCTCCACATCTCCTGGCCACTCCATGTCTCCTGGTGTACTGTCCTGTCCCCTGGTATCTGCTCCATGCTCTGACAGACAGACACAGCTACTCTTCTTGCCACAGCTCGCATTCCTGGATGAGCTGCGCTACCTGAGCAACTTCTGTGGGCTGTACACACTGCCTCATGCTTTTTTGAGCAATGAATATGTGTGCGTGTAATATATATATAAAATATAATATATATATATATATAATAATATATATTATATATATATATATATATATAATAGTTGCCAACTTTTGAAAGTGGAAAAGCAGGAAATTTGCATGGACACGCCCATCTTGTTGGTGTGCCACGCCCCTTCAAAGCCACACCCACTCCGCCTAACTGCATAACGGCTTTGGAAGAAAGCCAGGTAGATGCCCTTATAGCCAGGTAGTAGCCCCCCATAACCAGGTAATGCCGCTGACAGGCAGGTACATGCCCCCTTGTAGCCAGGTAGATGCCCCCCTTTGTTAGCCAGGTAGATGTCCCCCTTTGTTAGCCTGGTAGTGCCCCCATTTGTTAGCCAGGTAGTGCCCCATTTGTTAGCCAGGTAGTGCCCCCATTTGTTAGCCAGGTAGTGCCCCCTTTGTTGCCAGGTAGTGCCCCCTTTGTTGCCAGGTGATGCCCCCATTTGTTAGCCAGGTAGTGCCCCCTTTGTTGCCAGGTAGTGCCCCCTTTGTTGCCAGGTAGTGTCCCCTTTGTTGCCAGGTAGTTGCCCCCTTTGTTAGCCAGGTAGTGCCCTCTTTGTTAGCCAGGTAGTTCCCCCTTTGTTGCCAGGTAGTGCCCCCATTTGTTAGCCAGGTAGTGCCTGTGCACCCCTTTTGGTTGCCCGCAGGTGTGCCCCCTTTGTTGTCAGGTGATGCCCCCATTTGTTAGCCAGGTAGAGCCCCCCTTATAGCTAATAAAAATAAAATAATAAATTCCACTTACCTCACCAGGCTCCTGCAGCACGGCCGAGGCTGCCGACTGAGTACTCTCAGCATCGCAGGGGATGTGAGTGCAGCCGCGCGTCACACCCCCTGCGCCGCTGATCTGTATGTACGGCGCACACAGGCGCTGTACATACAGGGGGAGAAGGGAGGAGGGGAAAGATCCCTCCTGCCTTCTCCCTGCACAGCGAGACTCCGGGCGGGTGAAGCGGCCGCTGCGGCCGCTTCACCCGCCTGTAGGAGCGGCCCGGCGGCGCCAGAGTAGCGCACCAGCGCTACTCTGGCGCCGCGGTCATTTAAACGACCCCTGCTGCCTGCTGGCGGCGGGAGGTTCGCCAACTCTGCCGGGAGGACGGGGGGGACCCCAAATAGCGGGACCCCCCCGCCAAAAGCAGGAGAGTTGGCATGTATGATATATATATATATTGTATGTGTGTGTATATATATATATATATATATATATATATAGTATGTTGCTACTTTTGCATTGTCTACTTTTCTTAGTCTTCCATGGCTCATATGTTTACAGTTATACATTGCTCTACATAATTGACAGGATGTATTTAATGACCTATATTGTCATGTTCCGCCTCTCTATTTAATTACTCAGGTGGCATGACTGCAACACCACAGGAAAGCATTATATCTTTATTTTCCTGTTTATAGCTAGGAGCACTTAAATATGAGGACATACTGTATTTAGTGCAGAGAACATTTTGAAAACATTTTATAGCATTATTCAATCCTTACTTCAGAGTCAGTTTTCTTTTTTTGGCATTGTGTGAGGGCAAACTAGAGAGAAAATGTTCCGAAATCTGTTCCATTTTAATCCTTCCTTTTCTGTGTGATCTATAAATAATTTTGTTCCATTTTGTAATGTGTTTTCCTTTCCTAAAAAGTTTTTTCAAAAAATCTAAAAAATTTTATTACGAGTTACATTTTTATATAGCTGGGATTTGCATGCAATGCATTATTGTGTTTTTTATAGAGAAAATGGATTATTTGTGGACATAGGATAATGTTAGAGGGAAATGTACTTTTTCTAAAACTCAGCAAAATTATCAGCATCATTATAGATAAATATTTCCTATTGGATCTCATTAGTATCGACAGATTAGACTGTATTTACATGATATTTTAGGCCATCTATCAGAGGTATACACAGAGGTGTATCAGAGAGATACATTAGGCAGTTTCTAGGCTAAATCACTTTCATTGTGGGGAGAAACAATTCCACCCCCCCTTTAAGGTTGACTAAGGGTATGCTCAGACATGGAAAATGCTATGTGAAATCAGCATCTAAAATACGCACAGAAAGGGATATACATGTAGTGGTGACATATGCTGTTATGTTGTCATTTGTCACCCATAGGTTTATAGATAGTATTTTTTCAATGGAAATGTTTTCAACTCGTTAACGACCAACCACCAACTATTGATGGTGGGCAGTGCAGGTCTTCTTTCTGCAGAAAGAGGAGTTTTGAGGCTTTTATCGCCGCAGCTTGATTGTTGCGGTCTGTGACAGTGGCATAATCAAAGGGCATTCCCCTGCTCCATCATGTGATTGGAACTCCTGGTGACCCGATGGTGCTTTGTGAACTTCTGTAAAGTCAGCCCTGGGGACCTGCATATGAATATGCTAATACATTACTAAGTGTAAAAGAAATTGTAAAACAGTTATCCCTTCATGGGATTATATATAAAAAAAGTAAAAAACACAAAGTGTAGAAAAAAAATAAAATAAATATTTAATAAAAAATAATTGGACTTATATTACACACATATTAGGTGTCCACATCCCCTCAATAACCTGTAGAATTAATCTAACAGGTTATTTACTGTGAAATGTTGAAAAAAAAAAGAATTTTTTTTTTTAAATCTGCAGTAACTTATATGTAAACTTAAACTATGCCCCCAAAAAGTATAAGTTCTCCTGCATAAAATAAGGCCTCATACAACTGTGTCACTGAAAAAATAAAGTTACGACTGTAGAAACGCAAGGAGGCAAAAACTAAAAAAGTGTACTGGTCATTAAGGCCTTTTTTTTGTAATATACCGACCCTTATTTGGCATCTGAAAGTCACATCTACATCAGGAACTTTCCTGCTATACACACTGAAGAGAGAGGAGAAATTTGATGTAAATGTAGCCTTACAATTAAATATACATAGCAAAGAATTCGGGAGACTTTATGTCCAATGTCATATTAATGAAAACCAACAACACTTAGGGTCACATGTATTAAAACTGTCTAGGTCTAGAATTCACTTTGTTGCCCATAGAAACCAATCAGAGCACCCCTCTCATTTTTCCAGAGCTCTATATGAAATGGGAAATGGGCGTAATCTAAATACGACAATGTATAGAATCTTGGTTCAAAATAATCCAACTCATAGCTGGTCTAAAAAAGCTACATAATTTCAAAGATTCTAATTTCAAAAGAAGCACACTAAATGAAAGTGAAATACTCCCAAAACATATGATGCACAAAAAGGAAAAAAGCACTTAATTCACAGATTAAATTAAAATACTTCAAAAACCGAGAAGATTGAGCTTATTGTAAGTTTTTCAGTGTGGACTGCTAAACGGATTTCCTATTAAAGTCTATGGGAATGGGTGCTTCTCAGTTTTCAGACTGTTTCAAAATCTGTAAAGTGTCTGAAAAACCGACCTATAAAGCATGCCGTGTGGATTGACACTTAATGTGTTTTTCAATAATTTGTTGAACAAAATATTTACGGATATTCTATTTCCTAATGTGAATCTTAAACTATGTGATTCTGTTTTATTAATGTTAAAACCTGGCAATAAAAAATTAAATAAATAAGAAGAGAAATAAACATTTAGGGCGAAATGTATGATTTTTTTCCGCCCAGGCGCCATTTTATTGTGCATGTTAGTTGTGTAGAATGCGCCTGAATCTATGAACCTGTTCTACTGCGGGTCATAGATTTAGCGCTTTCTAGCTACAAAGAAACACTTCTGGCTCAGGTAAACTACTTTTAAAGTGCTCTACCTGTTCCAGCAGTAATGTGCCTGGATTTGCCGTACTAAAGCTCCACGACACGCTCCAGCACGCCCCCCGATTTCAGGTGCATTACAAAGTACCACGGGCGCTCTGTAATGTGCCTGATATTGGAGAGCCCCTGGTTACAAATAGAGCAAACAGGGCTGTTCTCGTGTTTTGGCTAAAAAGACGCCAGACTTCTGACACAGCCCCGTACATACATGTTGCCCTTAATATCACATCAGTACATACCAGAAATTGTAATATGAAACAAAATACAAAGCTTTATGAATGAACATGCTAAAACCTAAATCATTGAATGATAAATTGAAGCATTGGTCCTATGTTCATGATCCCAAACAAACACACAATGTTGGACTCTGGTGCTTGGGGCCTACCAGTAGAGTTAATTCTTTGTGTCTACCAGTGGAGTTAATTCTTTGTGTCTACCAGTGGAGTTAGTTCTTTGTGTCTACCAGTGGAGTTAATTCTTTGTGTCCACCAGTGAGAGTTAATTTATTTGTGTTACAGTGGAGTTAATTCTTTGTGTCTACCAGTGGAGTTAATTCTTTGTGTCTACAGTGGAGTTATTCTTGTGTCTACCAGTGGAGTTAGTTCTTTGTGTCTACCAGTGGAGTTAGTTCTTTGTGTCTACCAGTGTGGAGTTAAGTTTCTTTGTGTTCAGTGGAGTTAGTTCTTATGTCTACCAGTGGGAGTGTAGTTTTCTTTGTGTCTACCAGTGGAGTTAGTTCTTTGTGTCTACCAGTGGAGTTAGTTCTTTGTGTCTACCAGTGGAGTTAGTTCTTTGTGTCTACCAGTGGAGTTAGTTCTTTGTGTCTACCAGTGGAGTTAATTCTTTGTGTCTACCAGTGGAGTTAGTTCTAGTTAGAATACTGAACATACTGCACATAATTTGTGCACTCTCCTTTTTGGTTTCTGCCTTTTTTAATTAGTCTTTGTCAATGAAAATCAGCTCCAGGCCTGCCATGCCCAGGAGCCCACCATAGTCCGGGGCCCACTGAAGTTTCCCCTGCTCTTCTGTGGGCCAATCAGAGCCTTCATTCACACTGGGACAGATGTATCAATAGTATCCAACTCTAAAACAGTTTTAAGTTAGTCTAGACTGTCCAATACACCACATTTATCATAGTTTTGAAACTTTTGATAAATCTAGTGCAGGTTAAAACTGTCTAGTCTAACACCATTTTAAACTGGCTTACTTTATGCCACTAACTGCACCCAGAGTTTGGCACACACTAAACCACACCCCCTTTCACATGACTCTGTTGAGGCCACGCCCCTTTTCCCAGACAAGGCGCACAAGTGTCTAGAAACTGCTTAAAACATATAAAATGGTGTAATTTTGTCTTCCTTTGTAATTATAAACAATGTTGTGGGCGTGGTTTTTTTTAAGATTTTGTAAATTGTTCCATTGAATGGTAGAAGCTAAGATAGTATTTAATTTTGTTTGGAAGTGCTAACCCCCTTCTTTTTTGTCGATTGCGGGACTGTGACCGTACCTTTTATACACCATTGATTGGTCATATATGTTTGTGAAACCACTTTAATATACACACCCTTTTTATGGTTTGATCTGTGAGAGTGGATTAATACCTATTGTAGGGTGTTTTTTTTTTTATGTTTTTAAGATTTGCTTGTTCAAGTGATCTAATATATTTTGGGTTTATGGGGATTTATCATTCTGAAAAACAATAATAAAAATCCACAAAAAAGCTGAAGAAAAAGTAAAACCTAGCAAATAAAATTTTAAATTTTAATTTTAGACTTTTAATTTTGTCAATTTTTTGGGCTATTCCTGTCTCCTTTTCTTAAAAAAAAATTAGCTATATACAAATTAATTTCACTAAACTATATAACTAAACTAAATCTTCATGGTCAGATTTAAATTTTTCCCAAAAATAAAAAACTCAAAATTACTCATGTATCAGATACATACACATCCCATGCCTCCTGTATATGATAGACGTGCATGAACCAGTCCAGGACTTTATGTATATACAATATACCAACATCTCCTGCATTTAGGCCAACCTCTCAACCTAATGCTAAACCCCATATATTAGATATAAAATATACAGTACAATAACAATATATACAAAGAACATAACAATTAGTTGGTGTTTTTCATGCTCTGTTACACCACCTCTATATAATGTTTGAACAAAGATCAAATCTTGATTCGTTCACGTTTTTCCCTTAACTGAATGCATAAGCTAGCACTGTAAATTCTACCGTACAGCAGCAACTTTGTGGAAAATTCCATTTTAATCCATACGATTTATAAGCTGAAATGTTCAGCCAAATGAAACTCAATGAAATGAATATGGAATCATGAACTCCTATAAATCAAAATATTAGAATGGAGTGTGACCATATAAAGACACAAGGCCAGAGGTCAAATTCCTTTATGCATGTCACAAATCTGAAGTTGCTTCAATTTTCCATTTTGAGTTATCGGATTAAATTCTATAACGATTATATAATACAAACTCCTTAATTTATACAGACAGTATCAACATACATCTGAAAGACTTTGATATACGGTACTTTTTAGACCAAGCAGGTACTAATAGCTGCATTAGTCCCCTATATTGTGAATCATATAATTTGCCAGGCAGGTGCTGCAATTTATTCCTGGTATATAGTATAATATTATATATATGTCACTATTGCTTGCGTACCTCTATTACGCCCCCAGGCGTATCACTGGAGGGTTTTTGCTACACATTGAGAATGCGCTGCCTTGGGTTAAGACGAAAAATGTGGCATCGTCCGACCCCCGGCTTCCAGTTGTAATCTATGGCCTGCAGGTCCGCAGTTTTATTCAGGCATAAGAACATACAATAACCAAAAACATAAACCAAAATCCTCAGGCCGTCAGGCCACTGACTACACACAGTGACAGACCCTGACTGTCAGTAGTCTGGACCTAGCATCCAGACTCCCACAAAACACCTTTACCAGTCTCCATTGGTTCCTGGCTTCTCTCACCTCTGGGGGCAAGAGCTTCCCTCCAGCTCTGCTGCTCCAACTTCCAGGTAGCAGGCCACGCCCCCCGATCACCTGGAAATACAGGCTTTTTATAGCCATCCCGAGACTGGCCCAAAACCCGACATGGAACCTGGAGACCTGGGACACGGGAACAGCCACCCACCCATCTGCAGCTGTTCCGGGGAAGCCAACCCATACCGGCTGGATATCAGCCATGCTATATACAGCTGTCAGCAACACTAGGTTGCTGACAGATAACAATTGGCTCCCCCCACCAAGTCCAGGCTCTTGGTGGCATGTCCCTACCAGGACGACTCCACTTAGTGGCAAAGACAGGCAACTACTTTTAGTCACTTGGTCTCAATATATATATATATATATATATATATATATATATATATATATATATATATATATATATATATATATATATATAATATAATTATAAATAATATATTTATTTATATCAAACTTAACCTAGTATACAGCGTTGGTAGCTAGTGCATCAAGGTTCTGGTCATTCACACACCTGCAATAGGGGCTCCTCGTTACTCCTTTCAGACTCAACTTTTTAGACGAATCCGGGTATATTTATAATGATAAAAAGTGATATTTATTATCATATATCTTCAACATGAACATTCATAGTGCATAAAAATATGCTACTTGCGTAACTCCATGATAGTGGATATCATGAACATGATACATGATAGTGGATGTCATGGAGTTATGCAAGTAGCATATTTTTATGCACTATGAATGTTCATGTTGAAGATATATGATAATAAATAGCACTTTTGATCATTATAAATATACCCGCAGTCGTCTAAAAAGTTGAGTCTGAAAGGAGTAACGAGGAGCCCCTATTGCAGGTGTGTGAATGACCAGAACCTTGATGCATTAGCTACCAACGCTGTATACTGGGCTAAGTTTGATATGCGGTATACATACAGTGCTGTAAAACATGTATGTGTGTATCTAAAGTTATCTAAGATAATTGAGCTGATGGAAATCTAAATGATTTTATTTCAGGAACAATAATGATGGCTAAAGGTCTGGGAAGGACATATATAGTTGCTACTGATTACAATCTGTAACAACATGTTCCGCTCGAGACATCCTGCCCTCATGTGATTCAAGCAATTCATTGATTTCTCTATAAAAGGTTCTTAGATTTAATATCCAAGTACTGAATGAACACTGTTTTTAAAAACTAATTAGTTTAATAGAGTTATATCTAGGCCAGGGTTAGCCGACAACTTTGGCACAGAGTGGTTGCATGACCTGAAATGCATGATCTGATTTGATGAAAGCCGAATTTTTCCAACTTAAATGGAGCCTGTCAGGTGATTTTTGCTATCCTATCCGAGAGTAGGATATTATAGAGGGAGAGAAGCTGAGCTCTGTGTAATACAGGTTTTTGGGATTTGATCCTGAATTACGAAGTAAAACCAGAGAACATCTTAAAAGCAAAACTGAAAGTATTGTTAACCCCGTCCTCATAAAGTTTTCTCTGTATACACCCCGATACAGGGAATGCTATTAATCACTGTATATGGGCAGGAAAGGCAGGGCTTTTGCTGTCTCCTAAAGGATTACTCCCACTTCAGTGAATGCTGATAAACCGCTCAGTCACTTATTTTAAAAAACATTTTTAATGTAATGTGGTTATCAGTTCTTTACCTTCTCCCCTGTGATCCTTTTTCAGGATTGTTGCTGCATTGCTATAACTCCCGGCCCCAGCTCTTTGCTGTGATTGGTGGCTCGGAGCCATTCGTCACAATGACATAGCAAGGATTTGTGAATGTGTATGTAAATGAATGCACGTTTACTCCCAGTCCTGGCCACAGCCATTTCTGTACAAAGCCATCAGTCCCCTTTGCTCTGATTCCTGCCCAGTGACTCTGATGTCTTTGTCCGGAGTCACTGATCAGGATGAGCTCTGTGCAGGTACAAAGTTGTTGGTACTCTTTGTTCGGCTTTCTAGCCAGTGATTCCACACAGAGACATGTAGGGGAGGGGGATTTGGACATTGATGATTGGATGAACATTGTGTAGCTACAGAGGAGGGACACTGATGATCAGATGAGCCAAAGACCTCGGAGTCACTGGCCACGAAGTAGAGTGAAGGGGACCAACTGTTTTGTACCTGCACAGAGCTCATCTGATCTACCTGCTCAGAATTCGAGGGAAGACTGTATCGCCTGGCACCTCTTGACATTTGGCACAGTAGGGGCCTTTGCAGCTGTAATAGAGGTTTTGACTTCCAGGCTACAGTTGAAAATTTCATCGTGAATGGGGCAGTTATAGCATCAACCACAAGACTTCTGTGCAGGAGCTTTGACCAGCCTTGATATCCCGATGCTGCTTGGTACTGTGACCATGACCACATTGGGAGCGGACACGCAAAGAGACAAAAGGAGGTCATGTCATTAAGTTGAGACGGTTTTGTTCCGCCCAGCCACTGCATGCTGAATCCACCTCTTTTTTGAACACTGCAATGAGCCATCAGACAAGAAACACAGAAGTGAGACAACCCCTTTGAGAAGTCCTGGTTAGGATTTACACTGCTGCTTAGAAATCCTGCTCCAAATTATACAAACCTATGTATCAAATAGCTCAGCTTCTCTCTCTTTATCTAATTTTTTTATTAGAAGTGAAAAAGGTTTAGCACCTAGGCATCCAGTTAATTCATTAGGAGCTTACCTATCACTGTTGCGTTTACATTTAGTCACAAACATTGTGGGCGATATGTCCAAAAATTGGGGGTGCTATGTCAGTTTTTAGGCGCATTAAATAAGTGTAAAGTGCGCCAGAAAGACCCTATCAAAAATCTAGCGTCTGGTATACCTTGCATAGTAAACCTAATGCACCTAAAAATTATGCGCTTTGCACCTCCATTACGAAATGCACCTATTAAGGCGCACAGCACATCATTACACGTGTATATGTGTTAGACGCATTACAAGTATGTGTTAGGCGCATTACAAGTATGTGTTAGGTGCATTTTCATATACTTGTAATGATAAGCTATGCGCCTCCATGTGCGATGTACCTCGATAGGGGCATTACGTACGCTTTTAATGATATGTAATGCCCCTATCGAGGCACATCGCACACGGAGGCGCATAGCTTATCATTACAAGTATATGAAAATGCACCTAACACATACTTTTAATGCGCCTAACACATATACACGTGTAATGATGTGCTATGCGCCTTAATAGGTGCATTTCGTTATGGAGGCTGTTCCCTAAGCATATTGTTTGTTCTCTTTTAGAAAATTTTTAGAATATTTTTATAGGAATAATGTTCCCTAAGCATATTGTTTAGCTTGGCCTAAATATCCAAAAGTAAATGAAAACTACTGTACATAATGTTTTATCATAGTACAGACTTTCAGCATTACTGCTGATTGCTGGGATAATCAAGTTGTCAATATGTATTTTACCTACAACACAATTATCAACTTGGAGATAAATGGGCCAAACACATTAGATGGTTGGCTGCTCATGCTCCAATCAGCAGGTTTGGATGACATTAATTTAATGTGTATGGTTAGCTTTAGAAATTGAGTATTCACATCTTATTGCAACATAATATGGATACAATTCAATGTTATGCAATGACTGGATTGTTACAGTTTGCAACACACTTTGGCACAAGTTCTGTTACTAACATCCTATAAACATAATAAAAACAAGAACAATGGATTGAATTATTATTATTATAATAATATCAAAGAATCTGTCTTCAGTTGGTTAACTAGGTTTGAACAAATGAGACGAGCAAAGACATAGCAGGAAGGGAGAAGAAGGAGTGAGGGAATCTTTTTAAAGTGATTTTGCTGTCTCGCTAAAAGCCAGCCTCAGAAAACGGAAAGATGACTGCGCTTAGGAATCTCCCCCTCATCCATGTGTATGGGAGTTCCAAATATACAATATATAAAAACAGGAAAAACTGCACAACCACGCCCATCTCCCGATTCTCAGAGACCAGCTTGTAAAAAACTGCAAGCTGGCTTAAGAGAGGATTTTACGAGTTCGCAAAACTGCTTTAAGACCAGAAACTGGGAAACTGTGTTAAAGTGCTGAATGTTAAGGTAGAGTGTCTTTGAGTTTATGTTCCAAAGACATACAATATACCCTGTGGAAATGGGCACTACTAAAAGTCATAGAAAATGGAAAGAACACATTGGACAGTACTGAGTTTTACACAGGTAGCAGGCAAGATTGAGCAACATCGGAGGAAAGTCTCCATGAATAAGTGTTCAAGAAAAGTTTTTGTGAATTCGTTAGTTTGCGAGAAGCAACATTGGTTCCTTAAGTCCCTGCTGCCATTATACCCCCCACAAACATGTCTGCCCCTCACCTTCTGTCTCTTTCCATCTCTCTTGTAGATTATAAGCCTTCATGGCAGGGTCCTCTCTCTCTCCCTCTGTAATAGTTGTTAGTCATTTATTGTCACCATTGTACTTTGTTTGACATATGCATGTAACCCCCTAGAATGTACAGCTCCCAAATGGCACTTTAAAAGTAATACATCTATATAATTATAAAGTATCTACAGTGACAGCAAGGAGCCCTGGAATAAATAATTTTAAGTTCTTGGCTCTGATGAGCTTGTGGATAATTTTGGGTTTCCAGAAATTTAGCCTGATTCACATTTGGTAATGGCTTACAAACCAGACAACATTCTCATAAAACTAAAGAGTATTCCAGTTGTAAGAAAAGTAACTAGCCCATTTGTCTTAGCCAATCCCTGACTATAGAGATGGAAGGAAGAGGCAAAACCTAATTTAATTGTCTTCTTCATGCTATCGGATTCTGTGACCACAGTCGCAAGGTAACAAATATTAGGAACATGTTTCCTACACTTGCAAGGTACTCTCACCAGAAGACTTATTGGTGCTATTGATGACAGTGCAACCAGTTACTGAGTTTAAGACGGCAATGTATTTTCTGAAGTGGTGACAACATTGTTCAATAAGGTATATCGAATGACCCCTGCCTTATAGAAGATCATCAATACCTTGTGTCTTAAAACGTGTTTCTTCACTGTATTGTTAACCTAAAAAATTTTCGACACTTGGCTTTGTGGTTTCCCACCGATTTATAATCATTTTAACCTTTTGGTCATGTAAATCATCTTTCCATGTACTGACTATAAATGGTTTGTAAATCACTTCAACATCCATCTGCTTCTTTGGTTTAAGAGTGTAAGAAATGCAACAAGCAAAGTAATCCAGATGTTTTCAGTTCAAAAAAGTACTTAGAACTTCTATACAAGATTTAAAATAGTACACTAAGCTCTACTAGATCATTTTCTCATCTATCTATCCATCCATCCATTCATTCATATAGTATAATTTTGTTTATAATTGGAGATTTGCTGAATCATGTCTTCAGTGTGTACAGCATCGTGGGAAATGTTAACCAATTTTAGATATCTATCTTTAAGTTAATGCACATGTAAGCAAAACTTAACCTAAGGATAATGTTACATGGCTTGAAATGAAAAAGTCAATTATATCAATACTGTTCTTTTTCACATGTAACCTTTTTAGAGGATTTTAATGCTGTTTTTGGTACATACAAAAGGGATACAAATACAGTTGTGTTGTAAAGTCTATCAAGCACTATAAGAAAAGAAAAAAAATCAGAAGAGAGTGCTTTGTAGACAGAAAAGTGTAGTAATGGTTGGAGAAGGCAGTTTATGGCTGGTAGCTTGGTCCCTTTAGTAAAGAATCGTTTAGTCAATATTATCAGATGCCATAAAAAGGTCAGCAAGTTGCAGAGTCAGAATTAAACCATTAACCCCTTACCGACATTGGACATATGAGTATGTCCTAATGCCTGTAAGGGGCTTTGTAGCTGATTGCAGCTAACACCCGCCGATTGCAGCGTGAGCTGGTGCCGGCGCCATCCCGCACTGTTTAAACCCTTAGATGCTGCAGCAAACTTGTCTAAATCAATGAGAAACAGTGCCGTGCACCGTTCCTCATCTCGATCAGTGAGCCCGTGACAAAATCGCGGGCATCCGATTGGTTAACATGGCAGCTGGAAGCCTTGTGAAGGCTTCCATCACTGCCATGTTTTCTGTTTTACTACTTCCTGTCCTGGGCAGGAAGTAGTAAAACCACCATCTTTGTCTACAATCTTTGTATTACAATGCATTGGGCTGTATAAGTGATCATGCCCCCTAGGGGTGAAGTACCCTAGGGGGACTCAAAGATAAAGTAAAAAAAAAAAAAATGATTTAAAGTGTAAAAAAATAAAAAAATTAAAAGTTCAAATCATCCCCATTTTGCCATTTTACAAATAAAATAAAAATAATAAAGTTAAACATATTTGTTATCACTGCGTCTGAAAAAGTCTGATCTATTAAAATATAACATAATGTATCCCATATGCTGAACACCGTAGAAGTAAAAAAAAAAAGCCAAAATTGCATTTTTTGGCATTTCACATCCCCTATAAATTGGAATTAACAGTGATCAAAAAAGTCGCATGTATTCCAAACTGGTACAAATAAAAAGTACACTTCAGCTTGCAAAAATACGCCCTCACTCAAGTCTGTAGGTGTTAATATCACAAAGTTATTGGTCTCAGAAAATGGCGCCGCCATGAACATTTCAAAAATAGAAAATGATTTTTTTGCAGTACTATAGCATAATGAAAACCCTACATGCTCGGGATTGCCAGAATCGTATTAACCTGTAGAATACAGAGAATACATCATTAGTACCGGAGAGTGAACGGCTTAAAATGAAAAAAAAAGACCCACAAACATGGGGCAAGTACATTTTTTTCACATTTTTCCCCACTTGGAATTTGTTTGTGGTTTCCCAATATATTTAATGGCACAGTATATGACACCATTAGAAAGTACATCTTGCCCAGCCCTTATTTGTTTAGGTAGGTGGAAAAATAAAAAAAAGTTATGGCTCTTAGAAGGCAAGGAGGAAAAATGCACATGTACACTAAAAAACGCAAGGTTCTTAAGGGGTTAATCATTCCATGTGTTTTTCTATTCCTCTTTTAGGATGCTGCAAGAAGTCTTATGATTAGGGACTGTTAAAAATAGGGACCTAGGCATCTGCCCAGTTTGCCACTCAATCATATTAGCCCTGCATGTGACAGTTTTTAACCCCTTCCCGACAATAGATGTACCCATACATCAAATTTGGGGAGCTGTTCCCGCAAATGAATATATGGAGATGTCCGGGACATCATGCAGGCTCACAAGCAGAGCCCGCACAATTGGCGCATGAAGCCAGCTGTCAATTACAGCTGGCCTTATGAGCTATAGGCCGGGACTGAAGTTTACTCTGATCTACTGTTAGGCTATGTTCACCCGGCTTAATTGCGGGACGTAATTACGTCCCGCAATTACGCCGTGTGGACGGGGGCGGGGCGGGAGTGGGGGAGTGAGCGGGGGGACTTGAATTGCCAGCGGCGCGTATACGCCGCTAGTAATTCACATTTCAATTATCTCCCCGCCCGGCGAAGAGGAGACGTAATACATAGTTATATATGAGAACTGTGAATTACCGTAATGAATGGGCCGTTTTCGGCCCGTAATTGGTGCACTTCGGCGCGTAATTACGGACCGAAATACGGCCCATTTTAAGCCGTGTGAACATGGCCTTAGATGTTTCAGTCAATTGCCCGCCCACAGCCTGACCAGGAAGTGTGAGCCTCAAGCTGGCTGTGAAGGGCAGGCTCTATGTGACAGCATGGTGATAAAACCCTTTTAAGTAGAAGGCTAGAAATAAAAAAATTTCAGTTCTGCATTTATTTAAGTAGAAGTCGCAGCTTAGTATAACACGGCTATTAAATATGGTGCAATTTTAAACCTAGAAATGTAGCATTATACCGATTAATGCTTCTGCAAAATGAACATTTTGAAGAAATATCTGAAACAATTCTTTACTAAACATTACCCTTTTTATGCAGTATCTACAATTTAACTAGTACTCATGGGTTAAACAGTTTGTTGGTCTTCTGTAAAACTTATTAGGGCTCATTAATCAGAACTGTCTAGCAGTAAATCTGTCTTTGTTGCACATAGCAACCAATCAGAGTGAAATTTTATTTATTTTTTTAAATTGCTCTGTAAAAGCTAAGCTCTGATTGGTTCTTAGGGGCAATAAAGACAGAATTACTGCTGGACAGTGTTGATAAATGAGGTCCTCGGTATATGTTATTTTCTTTTCTTCATTGTAATTTCATTTGAAATAGGAAATATCTTACCCATTTACTATGGTTACGGCTCTTGTGAAATGTCAAAAGTTGTTCCAATATTGTTCGGGATTACTAATTCTGCCCAGCTTTTGTGGCCAGTAAATCTTTATGATTAATAACCTCTTGTATACATTTGTTATATTGTTAGCTTTATCCACCCTCTGTCATTTCTTAATTCTGTCCACTGATTATGATAAATGAAGGTTGAAAAACATTACTTAGGATTAAGTGTACTTTTGTGAAGCACTGATTTTGCAGGTGTTGACTTGGCAAAATTATTTTCATTCTTGAAAATATTGTAAACATTTTACCCTTAGAAAAACCTAAATTGGAAATCTACTATCTAGTGCAGTGGAAAGCATGTGCACTTTAAAGTGGTTCTTTCCGCTACCCTGATAAGACCACTGTTTACTAAAAAAAATCTGTCGGTTTTCAAACCTGGTGGTTTTTGAAACATGTTGTAAATTCCACCAGGTTCTGATGAAAAATTTACTGTTGAAGTCTATGTAAACCTCCCAAATAATACTTGGGTGTATTTTTTGAGCAATTTTTGGCATGGATCCACTGGAAAAAAACACCCAAGTGCAAATAGCCAATATAGATCTCACCTATAGTGGGTGGGTATATTGCAGGTCCTTTTTCACTTTTTTTGTCTTTTGCAAAGGCCCTTCCTTGTTTTACCATTTGTGGAAGAGGACACAGCAACATGCCACCCAAGTGATACCGCCACATGGACATTGATATAGAGAGACTGATTTGTGAGGTGAGTGTGAAGGTATATGCATACATTGCATTGGTAGAATATATTTATATATTTAAAGTTTTTGTACAGAACAAGTTAGAACCATAGATCTATGTGGATAAAGTTTTTGTGCAGCACACGTTGGAACAATAGATCTATGTGGATACAATTTTTGTGCAGGACACGTTGGCAGAATATATTGATGTGGGTAATAATTTGTGTGCTGGACTATATATATATATATATATATAATTATATATATATATATATAATATATATATTTTAATATTATATATATATTTATAAATAATATATTTTATATGGTTTTAAAAAAATTAGAATAGTGTTAACATTTTTTTATTTTTGGTCATTTCAGGTACATAACCATGTCATTTCATGGCACAAGAGCTTATGTGATTATAGTAATCGCAACCTTAAAAACCAGGCCTGGGAAGACATATGTGAGGCGCTATACCCAGGGGATTTGAGCGGTTGTGACATTGGACTGCAGTTGGTGATCCGTAAGTGATTTGTAATATTTCCATTGCAATACTTTAGCTTTGTTTGTGTAGCTGTTTAATAACTCATTCATATTATTCTTTTGAGTTGAGACTTGGCACATGTCTGTTGGTCTAATCTGCGCATTTGCCACAGAGAGGCTGCAGCCCTGATGTATATCTAGCTGCTGCCTCAACACTGCTGCCTCTCTGCGGCACTTGTGCTAATTTTACCATGTGGAACTCAAAATAGTTTTATCATAATGCCAAAATATGTAGGCTATAGGTTTAATCCTTTTTTTAATTTGTCAACAGTTGAGGATGTCAAAAATTGGTGGAAGCGTGTTCATGACCGCTACTTGAAGTGGAACCCATTGGGGGAAAGATCTCCCTCCCATCGCCAGAAGGTTCCATAACATGATGAGCTGCCATTTATCCTGCCTCAGTTGGGACACCGGCAGTAAGTAATATTTATGTAACGGTTGTTTCAATGATAACAACATACACCATTATTAATTATTTTTCCATTTTTTTCCATAGGACGTCTGGCAATGTTAGTCTAGCCATGGAGCCATTCCCCACTGTGTTAGAAGAGTGCCAACAGAGGGAGAGGGAATCAACCCCCTTCACTGCTGCCTCAACCCCCATGGAAGCAGAGGGAGAAGAAGACCTACTGGGACCTTCATGGGTGGACTCTTCATGCTTCGGGTCCCCAATGGCAACAGCAGCAGCGCCCTCAATAGCAGCACCCTCAGCAGAGACCACAACTTCCAGCGCTGCTGCTGTTGCTGACCCAGAGGTTACCCCCAGACCATGTCCGTGCACTCCCCACACACCTCTTCCAGCCATCCAGTGAGTGATAGGACCCACCATAGAAGAGAAAAAGAACCGGAGGCAGAGGGATATACTCTTTACTTTATACTTTATTCAATGGAAAATTATATCATCAATTGAGGGGAACCGCCATGGGCAATTCCTGCGCCCCAAGTTATGCTAACTTATATTTGGGGTGGTGGGAGGACACTATAGTCTTTGGCGATGAACCCCTAAATTACATCGAAAACATTGCATTCTATACAAGGTACATTGATGATATTTTTGTTCTGTGGAATGGGAAGAAAGAGGAGTTCATAGAGTTCATGCAAAGTTTAAATCAAAACAATATTGGACTCAGGTTCACCCATGAAATCGATCCTAATAAATTGGCTTTCCTGGATGTGATGGTGACAAAAGGACATGATGGGCGACTAAAAACTTCCATTTATCGTAAAGAAACGAAAAAAATGTAATTCCCCTCCTGCTTTGGGGAGTAGCATTCATCCCTAAAACTTTAAAAAAAGGGGTATCCCACGGGAAAATTTTCCTGAGATTTTGCGTGGGAACTGTTCCTCTAAAAATGAATTTCACCCCACCAGGCAAAAAAACATTTTGGGAGAGATTCAGAGAAAAGAGATACCCGGAGGGGAAAAACTCAAGGGTCAAATCAATCTGCACTCCGCACGGATGGGAAAAAGTCTCTTGGCTCCTAAAAAAAAGGGATAAATTTTAAAAAATTTCAGGCATCAAAAAGACAAAAGGAACTTTTCGATGAAACCCAATTAAAAAAGGTCCGCAAGTTACTAACAAAAAAAGGGGGAAATTCTCTTAAGGGATCCTGAATAAAGGGAAAAGTAGGCCCGAAAACCAGCCATCCCCTTCAGGAAGGGAAAAAGTTTACGAGATCGTCTTGTGAAAATACAAAGTAACCCCCCAAAGTGACTCGAGGTGGCTAAAATAGACAGCCAAAGGGGCTGCTACAAATGAAAGGGGGCTGTGTAGGCTGTCCACTTTTGGGGAAACTGGGAAAACCTTCATAATATAAAACGGGACAGCCCCTTTTGCGTTTAAAAAAAATTTATAAAATTTGCCCCCCAAAAAGGATTTGTTTTTCCCGTTTTTGATGCCCATGTGGACTGGAAAACGGGGAAAAGACCACCCGGGAATTAAAAGGGGGAATGGGGGAACACCTATTTGATATTCTTAATAAAAAAAAGATACCCCATATCCAGCTATCGGGATCAACAGGGGGAACCCTTTTTTAAAGATCTTAAAGTCATTTGGAAATTGATCTTCTCGTACCAAATGAAAAAAAAGGGGAATTTGGGAAAAGGCCCCTTCTTAGACGTGAAACCTTTTGGTTTTACACCTTGGGAAACCCTACATACCCCAGGGACTTAATGAACACTGTTTTTTTAAATTGTTTTTTAAAATTGGCAGGCATGTTTTGAACTTACCCCATGCCCCATGGATCCCCCCTTTTTTTGCAGGGTTCTAATCACAGGGGTTTCACTGTAGACTATTTATTGAGCCAAAATATTTTCCTTTTCCCTCCCCTTTTTGTTACCCTTTTTTGACTAAGGATTTATTTTATTTTGGGAAAATTCCATCAAAATGATGTTATTGTATATCATTACAAACACGGTGTCATATACTTAGTTTTTTTTGGGGCCCTTTATTTGGTCTATCCTGACAACCCTCAGGAGAATCCCAAAACAAGATTTTTTTCTTTAATTTTGGGTTTTTGTCCCATTTTGGGGGCTGTAAACGGGTTTGGGCTGTTGGGGCCCCATTAAGGGGGCCTTTTGGCCCTTATGAAAACATTCCTCACTGGGGTGCTGCGCCAGTACTTTTTTAAACCCTGCCCCTTACTATGATGGAGGGAAAAATGGCTGCTGGGCAACTGGGCGAATGTGGGGGGAAAGTGACGTTACCGGATATAGCCCGCGTCACCCCGGGCCCAAACCCACTCAGGGCGAAGCCTTTTCGGGTTTAAATGCGCCCTAGGGCGGAAGTGAGGGAGGACGGAGTAAGTACCGAAACCGGGGTTACCATGGGAGAGGCCCCCGAGTACATCCGTCCCCGTCAAAAAAATTTTTTAATGGCGCTTGCCCATTCAAAAAAACGGGGGGCAAAACATACCCCTTCCGTGTGTCTGTGTGAGCCGTACGCTCCTATGACCCTGCTCTAAAAAAAAAAATTTTTACAGACTTTCTTTTTGGGTAAGTGAAAAAAAACTTTCTTTTTTTTCGTTTTTTTTTGATAACACATATCTATACAATTTCTGGGGGTTAAAAAGTCCCGTTAAAAAGGGTGGGTGATGGGGACAATTTTTATAAACATGGACATCATTTGTATCCCATTAAAATGGCTATAAAATTTCCCCAGCGATGTTTTTTTACGTAAAACTTAATTTTTCACTAAAAAGTTTTTTTTCATTTTACTTTTAAAAATGGGGGCAATACATAATGGGGACCCAAACTTATTTAGTAAATTCCCTATTTTTGAATATCCGGAATTTTACTTTTAGACTAAATTTTTTCAATGCAAATTGGGTTTCCCGAAGAAAACCGTGGTGGGCAAACATGTTGGGACAATTTTATTTGGGCCCTTACGTAAGGGTAAGATCTGAATCTAAAGGGGCAGTCCCCATACCCGTGTGGGGCCCCCCCTTGGTTCCGGGGGGAGTGCCCTAATATTGGACCCCTGGTGCGGAGACCCCCCCTTTTTGACTTTTTTAAGTCCATAATTTTTTAGTGCATTATTGATGTTATTGGCAAACCCATGTGGTGTCCCGATTTATGTGTCTAATGCTCAGCCGCAATTATTTTAATTTGGGGAAATAAAAGTTAAATTTTTTATTGCAAAACAATTATCATAAAGCAAATCCATTTTTTTGGGGTTTTTTTACACATGGACGGGGATAACAGATTATTTTGCCTATTGCGTTCCGCCATCTGAAACGTGCTTAACGATACCACTACATGGCGTTCCATCTTATCTCGGTGGCAGTCTTTGCCTCACCACAGTCCACACAAGACATCATTCTCCTTGTCTCTGTCCTGTGGTGGATTGCAGGGATGGAAGGTGCAAAAATCCCTTTCCCCATGCCCCTTTTTCAGGGTTGGGTTTGATACAAATCCTCTGGACTGAGTCATCTTTAAAGCTCCCTCTACCTCCACAACTCACTCTACCATCGCCTCCACAACCTTCTCTACAACTATCACCACCTCCACCACAATACCTGCCCATTTCTGGAGGTGCTAGGTATCACCCCTATCAATACCCTTATCAATACCCTAGCAGTGTGTACCTCTACCCCACCCAATCCCAACCAGGTACATGATCTTCACCCTCCTACTTTTTCCCAAGCTATGAGGACTTGTATTTTTTTTTCAAATTATGTTACTTATTTTCCGGTCCTGTACTGTGAAAAAAATATTGTTTTTAAAGTTCCTAAATTTAAAATATTTAATGTCTACATAGATTGTTTATACAGATTTTATATCTAATGTTGATACTTATTTATTTATTTTTGGCACTTTAAAAATGGCTGTTTACGTTTTGAGAGGGTAAGGCCTCGTTCACACGGCTTATTTTGCCAAGGATTGGTGCCGTACTGCGCGCCGGATTTACGCTGCAATACGGCGCCAATCCATCCCTGTCATTACGGTAATCCACTGCTCTCATAGAGAACAGTGGATTCCGTCGCTCCTTCCCGCTCGGCGAATCCGCCGCTGGGGGAGAAAGTGACATGCACATTATTTACGCCGCATACGCCGCGCTCCGGCCCCGCCCCCATCCCGCCCCTTATTCACGCCGGATTTGCAAGCGCAATCCGGTTCACAAATCCGCCGTGAATAAGCCGTGTGAACACGGCCTTAGTGGTTGATTGGTTTAGAATTTTTTTGTTATTTATATTACTTTTTTTTTTAAATAAATTATATTTTTTTACACTTTGATCCTTGTCTTGTTATATTTCATAGTACATTACATACATAAAGGGTCCTACAAACATTTCTGTCTTGCTGCTAACTCTATCTTTTGTTAATAAAAGATAACAAAGGACACTAATGCAGCCAATGCACTCAAAATGGCAACTGTAACCTTAAAAGGGAGTAACTTTTTTTTAAAACTACACCAGTAACTAATCACTTGAATTGATTTCCAGCATTTAAAAACCACTGAAAATATACATTTGCTGGACCGCAGTTTGTGGCGCAGCTTTGCGCAACATCTGCAGTTGGTTTCCGGGTTTGTAGTCCTGCGGAATCCTGCAGAATATGCAATGTTGCATATTCTGCCGTATATTAAATGCGACGGTAAAAAATCCATGCTGTGTGCACTACAGCACGCATTTTCTATTGCGGTCTATGCAGCACAGTGTACCGTCAGATGAAAATCCAATGGTATTTCTGTGCTGTGTAGACTTAGCCTTAGGATTTGGTTTCCGACGTTTTTTTTTTTCCTATGCTGTGTAGACCTAGCCCAAACAGTCTGAGTCTATCCAATCAGTGATTACTTTGTCAATGAGGTATGTCCCTACTCAGTCTGAATGCTAACAACACAGCACAAACATTTGAGAAAACCAGCTCTAGTATTGTTATTTCATGATGCACATATGTATTTGCTAAAATGGACATATCACCACTGCTGTTTGAAAGCCATACGCATACACCCTTTTGAACACTTTTTGTTATATTTTTTTCTGAGATGCAGATTGATTAAAAATAGCAATTCTGGCAATGTTGTTTTCTTTTTTTTTTGTGACATTCACTATGGGCGACATGTATGAACGGGGCTGCACCAGAAGTTTGGTGTCTTTTCAGCCCGACATTTAGTGCAGCTCCGTTTGCAATAGTTTTAAACCTGCCGCATGCCAATATCAGGTGCATTACACAGCTTCCGCGGCACTTTGTGATGAGCCTGACTTCGGGGCGCATTACAAAGTACTAGAACCGTACGAAGCTACTGTATAGATTTATAGCTTCAGTATGGCAATTCTAAGCGTATTACTGTTGGAAAAGGTAAACCACTCTCAAAGTGGTTTACCTGAGCCAGAATTGTCATTTCTGTGCTAGAATGCGCCTGATTTATGACCCGCCATAAATCAAACATGTTGCTCTGTGTGAGTAAATAAGGTTAGATTTTCTATAGTTTGAAATTCTACAGACACAGTGATACAAACCTATGTTTATATATTTGTATTTTTTTTTACAATATGGTAAATAGGAAGATGGGATGTTTTTGAATCTTTTATATTTGTAAAGCTTTTACGTAATTTTATTTTTAGTTCCCCTAGGTTAGTTCAGCAATTAAATGCACATTTACTCGTTCATTACAATGCACTGCAATGCAGTGTATATTTTCTGCATTTCTTTTACACCTTGCCACTACTGGGGTGTAATAGAAGAAGGAACATGACAGACTTGGGGGACCTTCAGCACTTGACATTCAATACATGGACTTCTTCAGTCCTCCAACTGACCAAAATATAGGGGTTGTCTGAGAACATAAAAGGGTTTGGAATTTTTGTGCTCCCCAAATAACCCATATTACCATGGAAGGATATTTTGTAGATGTCCCTGCTGAAATCACATCTGTTTTATGACAAGTGCATTGTACATGGGGGCCTTCTACAGCCAGAATTCATGAGTTTTGATGTGTCTGTGTGACCTTTATTAGCACACCCCTAGATTTTCAACCTGTATTACATGTACCTTGGACTCTTCAGTGCTTCCTCTTTAAAGAAACACAGACAAAATAAGGATTATATACATTAGTTTACTTTCCTCCTTCTTTACAGCACATAGGCACAATCCACTTAGTGGTTACAACTCTCAAGCAGGACACTCTAAGTAGAATTCTTAACAACGTAACTACTATAACTCTCTTTTTCCAGTCACTGATAACTTCACAAAGGCCTTTTTGGTCAGTTTTGTTTCCACACAAACCCATGGAGAGTGTTGGCTTCACAATGCTCCTTAACATCTTCCACAACCAGTCACTTACTCAGCTTTCACTTAATTAACACAGTTTGCAGTGCATAATCCAGGAAGCAGTCACTCCCATTTTGATTCTACCTCAAGGCCTCTATTTCCACCAGACTTCACTTTTCATACTCTTGTAAACCTTTGCAGTAAAACAATCAGGTAGCACCATGGGCCTAAGAGCAGCAAAACTCGTAATATATGCTATTCACAATCTACATCACAGGTTGATATCTCACAACGTCCCCTTTCAGATTAAAAATATCCCTCTCTGGATTTGAGTCTAGCACCCTTCACTTTCTGCCTGTGACTATCTAGGCCTCACTCAACAACAAGACTGTTTTAATTTTAACCATGGATCTGCTAAAGTATGTACTAGGAGACCCTCAGTGTGAAGGGTCTGCGAACCCCTTGTCACACTCTTAAGCTTTCAGTCCACAACCTTATCTGCATTAAACCAAGTCCTAAAGAATATGAATGTGTATGTAGCTATGTAAAATTCTGGATCTGGCTGGTGGAGGCTCTGGGGTCAGAGATATGGTTTCCACTGGAGCAGATTGGTTCTTGCCTTGTGGGTTTCAGGGCATTAACCAGTGGTGAGGCTGGGCTTGAAGTCTTTGTCTCTCTCCCTTCACCCACATTTCCCCCACCCTTGGTTGAACTTGATGGACACTTTTTTCAACTGTACTAACTATGTAACTATGTAACTATGAGTGTCAGTGACTGTTGACTAGTTACAGGTCAACTGGACTCCATGCATGGATCATCTGAACTTGGCCTCTTAGTTGGCCAAACACAACTTATCTGCTCCCGTGACCATTATGATACCGGTGCCTCCTCATCATGTTAGCTGACAGCCAGGAAGACAATTATTGTCACAGCTTTGGGCTATTAGCCCACCAGTCCACCAACAGAAATCAACACACATACATAACATCACAGATGCCTGCACTTTATCATACATGTGATATAACTGGCCTGAGCAGTAAAGCAATGAATTGTTTCTTAGCAGTTCAAATAGACAGGGGATGGGCACCTCACAGATTATATAAGAGGGTTGCTGCTAGTGTGTTATTAGACTCGTCAAATACAAAAACAAGAAGGGACACACAAAATCACCAAAAATACATAAATGAATGTTAGTGTACTGTAAAAAGCACACATTCATGATTAAAAACAATTAAAATGCCACAAGGCAATTTCTTACCAGCTGAGCAGTCCTTCAGACAATCAGTCTGTTCAAATAAAGAAAAAAAAACAAATGGAAAAAGTAGTCTGTCCTTGGAAGTGGGATACACACCACTCTTTCAATCTACTCAAATTGCATCCTAATAGACTGCACAGGGTATGACATATCCATGATGACTTTAGTAAAATTGTGGTTGGAGTGATTATGGTTATAGCAGCATTATGTTGTAAGGCTATGTTTACATACCTATGGACCCATACTTTGCTGGGTTACTACAGTAATTAAAGGAAAAGTGGGCAACTCTTGTACGCTTAAAAATTTATGCGCAGAAATATAAAGTATGCCCTAAAGTAATCAACATGTTATCCAATTTACATTTTTTATTAAAATTATTAAAAAGTAAACTTAAATGCTTACTACTGGTTCACATCAAGGTTGGAGGTTCCGTTCGGAGCCACCAGCATAGATTCCATCAAAAAATATGAAAGGATTAGTATGGCATGCAGTGCTATTTTTTTCCATTTAATTGATGTCCACCACAACGGAAACCTGACTGATCCATTTGTGGTCAACGGGGTTAATCGGCGCCGTTGATGTCCATCACTACCTCTGCGACTTCTCCTCTTCCGAATGGAACCTCCAATGCAGATGTGAACTAGGCCTAACCCATGCTGTAAGCTAAAGTACTCTTGAATTTTAAAGAGTACAAGGTTATTTAAAGTAAGGGACTGTTGTGACATAAATTAAAGATTTCCTTATTGTTGGCCCATTATCTTACTCTAGATTTGAATGAAATAGCAAAATGGCTTATCACAGTAATCACTGCTGCTATACGGTCTCTCTTTAATGGTTAGTATTGATGAGAACCTGTGAAAGAACTCTAGTTAAAGGCTCGGTTTACACATAGGACGACACGTATGGGACTGTGCCAGATTTCTGGTGTACTTTGAGCTAAAAAGAATGTATGCACAGGCGCACTCAAAACTTTGGCGTGATAAGTCCCTTTAATGTGCAAGATTTGGGGTGCTCTAAGGTCATGTCTTATCACATTCTTAGAAGTAGACACATTTATGATTCTTTGACTCCAATCCTAGGTGCATAACAGTTACAACATCCAGACCATGTTAAAGGTGGTCTGCCTGAGCTAGACTTGTCGTATTATATTTACTATTTTGCCATAGGCAAACTTAAACTCTATCAGTTATCAATCTATAAAGCACTAAAACTTAACTTTTATTATGTATAACACTTAACCTCGATACACACTAATTAAAAACTTGATTTCTAACCTCTCAATTTATCCCTTTCTAATTGTGAAGGAATAACTTCTTTTCTATTATCAAGTGTGGTGGAACACCACCTATTAACAAGGGAACCCTATACATAGAGTGATTTACTTACTTCAATAAGGGATCCAAAACATCTTACTTGGGAAGTCATCCCTAATCTAATGGACATAAAACATATAAGGTTTCCTTGTGAGACCCTCTGCAGCTGGTAACACAGTAGAGAGAGGTGGGAAATCACACATGAAAATGTCATGCCTGACCTCCCCAACATGTTTCACCAGCTAACTGGCTTCATCAGGGGATAGAGGTCTGGTCCCATGTGGTCTAGCTCATTTCCTTTTATATCATGTTAGGTACACACCCTATTCAGGTGCTCACCAATTGGCCACCAGTGATTCAACAATACCCATTCCCCCTATTTACTCTCCTGCGTGCATACTGATACTATGTGCTGCTGCTGCTGCATTCTTATAAACAACATTCCTCAGACAAATTTACCATCTCCATAGCGGGCTTGCGCCTTATCTTACCATGCTGTCCGCGCACTGTACCAATGGACATTTCTGCCCTAACTGTGATGGACTTCAATCCAACACATTATTGCGTCTGCGTGGTTCACCTAGAACGGACTAAGCGAAATAGGTATTAAATTTTACAGCACACTGCTAACTTTGTCCCTTCCCATAAACCTTTTCCCCTCTATGTCTAATATGCATATTCATTGGGAATAAGTACTCCATTATACTATACACTGCTATCTTTGTCTCTTCCCATAAACCTCTTCTCCTCTGTATCTAATGTACATATTCATTTTAATACAGCTTCAGGCCTTATGATTTTCCCGCAATTTCATCTCCCGCCTTCCCCACTAAATATTCTTTCTTACAGGTCTCAGCTAGTTACCTGATTCATTACGTTACAATGGAAATGTGCAGAAATGCTAGTACATTCATGCTCTATTGTATAAGGAAACATTATATGTTTTATGTCCATCAGATTAGGGATGACTGCCCAAGTAGGATGTTTTGGATCCCTTATTGGAGTTAGTAAATCACTGTATATATAGGGTTCCCCTGTTAACAGGTGGTGTTCCACCAGACTTGATAATAGAAAAGGAGTTATTCCTTCACAATTAGAAAGGGATAAAATGAAAGGTGAGAAATCAGGTTTTTAAATAGTGTGTATCGAGGTTAAATGTTATACATAATAAAAGTTAAGTTTTAGTGCTTTATAGATTGAGAACTGATAGAGTTTAATTTTGCCTATGGCAAAATAGTAAATATAGTCATTAAAAGTCACTCTTTGTTCTCTTGCTAGATTCCCATTTTTTTTTGGAGACTAATTGACAAGACTTGTCGTATTGGCACTACACTGCGCCTTTATGTATGAACAGCAGTAGAACAGGTTCATACATTCTGGTGCATTATACACCACCCTACAGCTATATAGAACTGGTCTATCAATGCCAAAGTTCATACATGTCGCCCATAGTGTTGATGAAGAAGCCAACACTACACTGTCCTGAAGGTCGGTGTGATCTTTAAATGAACTTCACCTTTCAAGGAGTTGTCTCATTAATGGCTTTCAGCCTCTGTCTGTGAATGGGAGTTGAATTGAGGGGCGTGCTAGCTTCTCTACCTCTTCCCCCCTCCCTCTTCCCCCCTCCTCTCAGCACACAGCAGCTATCCGGGATGCTGCTAAGTTAACCCTGTGTGTGCCTGCCTAGAGAGTCATGATTGCTAATAGCAGAACAGAGGGGCTGCAAGTTTCCTATACCTCGCTTAGCTTACATATCTCCACATCTCCAGCACAACAAACAAACCCTCTCAAACAGAGGCAGGGAAGCTGCAAAGTGTTACTCAGATGTGTCCCTAGTACAGCATGAACTGTTCACAATCTGTAAGTATTATTATAGTTACAGCCCACAGACTCATGGTTATAGTAACAAACAGGGTCACTGCTGTCACATCTATTGATCAGCCTCATCCTGCTCAATCTGTGTAGAGAGCAGGAGGAAGCAGGCACACACAGGTTAATCCAGGCAGCACGGACATAGAAGCCAGAGTCCTCCCTCCTCCTCCCTACCACAGAAGCATTCTGTGAGGAGGGCTCTCTGCTCCGACCTGTCTTCAAAGGTGATGAGTCATTCAGACCTGACAGCCGTAAGATAAGGATCAACAGTCGGCTGCTATAGAAATTTGAGAAGCTGAGGCACTCCTATGAACAGGGCTAGCTCAAAATCAGTAGGACATTTGTAATGAACATATATTGCAAAGCTGCTTGTTTTTTAAAGATCTTTTAATTAAAACCCAATCATTGTAGCGAGACAACCCCTTTAAGCAGTTTGCTTGTTAATAGCCACATAGAAGCAGCAAAAACTGCATTGACCTGCAAGTAAATGTGTGGTCATTAACAAGCAACCTGTTTGAAACTGAAGACAATTTGAAGACCATACTGACCTTTAGGTCAGTGCAGTTTCGGTTCATGGCCATTATGTGTGTTGTCAACCTTTAACTAGAGATGCTTCCCAATTTCTCATTAACACAAGCTATGGAAGCCATATAGCAGAAATGATGACTGCATGACCCCCTACAGTGGCAGTAAGAGGCACGATTACAGTGCAGGGGCATTAACATGACACTATTACTGTGAGGTGGCAGTGTTGAGGTGTATGAACAGTAAGGGGTTACTTTTATTGTGTGGGGACAGTATTATTGTGTTGTGGCACTATTCCTGTGCAACAACATTTTGGGGGTGCTCTGTTATACTATTAATGTGACAGAGCACAAAAAAGGCACTATTACTGTATAGGGACTGTAAATATGAACTACAGTATTACTACTGTGAGGAGTGCACTAATGGGGACACATTTACTCTGCTTGGGCACTGTTACTCTGATGGGGTACTGTTATTGTGTGGGCACATTTATTGCATTGATGTCTCTAAAGCTAGATTCACACTTCAAAATATGCTATATAATACATGTGAGACGTGTGAGGGTAAAGCTCAGAGTTCTGTGCCTCCTGCTGCGGTTTTCATATATAAATAACGGACTCCCATTTACTTTAGTTTTCTGCCTTACATAATGCATTACATAACAAATAAAAAGCACCATATGATGCGTGTTCCCATTTGGAGACTTATGTTTTATGTATGTTTTTCACACATATGTTGATGCTTCTAAAAAGTGAACAAATGCTCTGTTGACAGGCACATGAATGATGCTGTGTGAATAAAGAGTAATAGAACACTATTAGTGGGAAATTATTGTATAGTATTATTGTATAGTAGGAGGATACTATTATTTTGTATAAATACTGTGTTAAAATGCATTGAGTGAAATTCATAGCAAATTCATATCTACAGTAACACATGCAAACCTGTAAAAACATGCCATAGACTGGGTTCCATCCATTATATTTAATGGGAATCTGCGGCATAGCTTATACGGTGCAAATTTTTCCAATGTGAATTTTGCAATCCGCATTGTGGAAAATTCTGTGCCGATAAGAGACATGTCACTTACTCCGTGCATTTTCCCAAATAAACTGTATTGAAACACAAGACATGAATTAGCTTAATTTAATGGGACTAATTTGCTTCTGGATACTTGGCACAATCCACCGCACAACAGATAAAATCTGTGGCAGAAATAAACACACACTTCTCCCATGGATACACGGCAAATATTTTCCACATGGTAAAATCTGCCATATGAAATACTTAAAAGGGTTCTACGACAAAGAAATATGTACTGCACAGATCGCTCACAGCTAGCGGCTAGCTGACCATGCATGAGAATGAGGAGGGCGCTACTTGCAGCCACCCATTCCATTCACTTCTATTGGAGTTCCCAACATAGTCGAGTGAGTGTCCTTTCCATAGCAGTAAATGGAAAGGACAGCCTACTCATTCTCATGTACAGTCGTCTTACAGATGGCTACGAGCGTCCTGTGCAGTACATATTCCTTCATGATAAAACCCCTTTAATAGGTTTTGGCTGATCAGTGTATATTTTTGCAATAATTTAAAAAAAAAAATCAAAATGTGACTGATCTCTAGATATAGAAATGCTAGATTTATACAAGCAGAAGTAAGATTTTTTTAGTAAGATAAGTATAATTCTCATTGCAAAGAAGATAACTGTTAGCCAGTATATCAACTTACAACTGACATAGATATTGGTACAGGCTGTTGTGGCTGTAATGCACAAAGCATGGTCTCCAACACAAAAATACAGCAGTACCCAAGTGGCACTAAAAGCCATTGATGCAATCTACTCTGTATGTATAAAATGGAGGCATTTAGGGTGACATGTCCCATTACGCAAGTGCCAGTTTTTTGGTCTATTTTACACGAAAAAACACTTTTGACACCATATTTTCAATGCAAATGAACTGTCGTATAACAAAACTAGGCGCATTATATGATGGGAACGACACATTGTAATGCACCTGACATATACAATGGAGAAAAAAAGTATTTAGTCAGCCACCATTTGTGCAAGTTCCCCCACTTAAAAAGATGAGCGAGGCCTGTGATTGACATCATAGGTACACCTCAACTATGAGAGACAAAATGAGAAATGAGAAAAGTCCTGAAAGTCACATTGTCTGATTTGGAAAGAAGATATTTGTAAAATATGGTGGAAAATAAGTATTTGGTCAATAACAAAAGTTCATCTCAATACTTTGTTATATATCCTTTGTTGGCAATGACAGGGGTCAAATGTTTTCTGTAAGTCTTCACCAGGTTGACACACACTGGTGCTGGTATGTTGGCCAATTCCTCAATGCAGATCTCCTCTAGAGCAGGGATGTTTTGGGGCTGTCGCTGGGCAACACAGACTTTCACCTCCCTCCAAAGGTTTTCTACGGGGTTGAGATCTGGAGACTGGCTTAGCCTCATAAGGAGCTTGAAATGCTTCTTATGAAGCCACTCCTTTGTTACCCTGGTGGTGTGCTTTGGGCCATTGTCATGCTGAAAGACCCAGCCACATTTCATCTTCAGTGCCCTTGCTGATGGAAGGAGGTTTGCATCCAAAATCTCACCATTATATATGGCCCCATTCATTCTTTCCTGTACACGGATCAGTCGTCCTGGTCCCTTTGCACAGAAACAGCCCCAAAGCATGATATTGCCACCCCCATGCTTCACAGTAGGTATGGTGTTCTTTGGATGCAACTCAGCATTCTCTCTCCTCCAAAAAAGACGAGTTGTGTTTCTACCAAACAGTTCTACTTTGGTTTCATCTAACCATATGACACTCTCCCAATACTCGTCTGGCTCATCCAAATACTTTCTAGCAAACTTCAGACGTGCCTGAACATGTACTGACTTAAGCAGGGGGACACGTCTGGTACTGCAGGATCTGAGTCCCTGGCGGCGAAGTGTGTTACTGATGGTAGCCTTTGTTATGTTGGTCCCAGTTCTCTGTAGGTCATTCACTAGGTCCCCCGGTGTGGTTCTGGGATTTTTTTCTCACCATTCTTGTAATCATTTTGACCCCACGCGGTTAGATGGAGGGAGATTATCAGTGGTCTTGTATGTCTTTAATTATTGCTCCCACAGTTGATTTTTCCACAGGAAGCTGCTTGCCTATTGCAGATTCAGTCTTCCCATCCTGGTGCAGGGCTACAGTTTTGGTTCTGGTGTCCTTCGACAGCTCTTTGGTCTTCACCATTGTGGAGTTTAGAGTGTGACTGTTTGAGGTTGTGGACAGGTGTCTTTTATACTGATAACTAGTTCAAACAGGAGCCATTACTACAGGTAATGAGTGGAGGACAGAGGAGCCTCTTAAAGAAGAAGTTACAGGTCTGTGAGAGCCAGAAATCTTGCTTGTTTGTAGATGACCAAATACTTATTTTCCACCATAATCTGTAATAAATTCATTCCAAATCAGACAATGTGATTTTCGGGATTTGTTTTTTCACTTTGTCTCTCATAGTTGAGTTCTACCTATGATGTCAATTACAGGCCTCTCTCATCTTTTTAAGTGGGAGAACTTGCACAATTGGTGGCTGACTAAATACTTTTTTCCTCTCTGTAGTAGCAATGATAAGCTATGTGCCTCCATAATGCAATGCGCCTATCAAGGCGCATTACATACACTAGTAATGATATGTTAAGCGCCTACGTTACACAATGTGCCTCGATAGGCGTATTACATACACTACCAATGACACGCTATACTATGATTTGCGCAATGCGCCTTTTTAGGCACACTAAGCTTACTACGAAAGGTATAACTGACGCCAGATTTATGAGAAGATCGGACTTTACACTGATTTAATGCACCTAAAAACTTCTTCGGTGCCTCCAATTTTCAGACATGTCGCCCCTTAGTGCATACTTTAATCAGATTGGGTATGACCACCTACCACATCAAGGTAACACTGATAATAGATGGAGGCAGTCACTCCAAATGCACAATATAATTGAAGTGAATGGAGCCGGTAGTCCTGGATGCATGGAAGCTTTGGTTCAGAGGAAAGGCAAGTCTAGAGTTGGAAATAGATCATACAGATTGTGGCGCAGACTTTACCCTATTTATTTCAATGGGGTAAAATTTGCAATACATCTGCAATAGAAACTGAAATGCTGTGCATCTGAATATCTGCATCACAGGTCAATTTATGCATAAAGAATTTCCTCCATGTGGATATGGGATTTATAAAATCCCATCCACATGGGTGGTACTGAAATTCCTTGGAAATTTTTCTATGTGAAAATCCACATCTGCAGCAAATCTGTCCCATGTGCATTCAACCCAAAAGAGTCTCAAGAGAGACCATTTTTAATATGTAAAATGAAAGGCTTCCCAGTATATGATTGTTAGAAGTTGTTGAGTGCTTCAGTGCACATGTATTATTCCTGAAGAACAGTAAATGTATTCTATGTATTTCACTGTGAAACTCAAATGTACTCGATTCAAACTTGTTTTGCTTGCTATAATTCCAATGAATAATTTAAAAAATCCTAAGCGTATAAGAAAAAATAAAACGTGGTGAAAGCAGTCAATTTGCCTGATTGAATCATTCCAGGTCACGGATGTAGTTCAATCTGATAAATAACACTATGTCCAAATGTTATGTCATATAAATTAGCATCACATATCGGCACGCTTATTAGCTGTCTTTCCTGTAAACTGTCCAGTGTTTTGCTTGGCTGTAATGTCTTGGCATCACATCATTCTTATTTAGGTTCATTAGCACCAGTAAAATAAATGAACCATTTCCCTTTACAGGGAAATTCTAAACCCGAAAATGTCTTACAGATGACGGACCATTGTTCTTTATGTGAAACAATAGACCGTGATTTTTGCCTTACTGACACATCAATCAGCCACAATATTAAAACCAGATCATGTAAATAACATTGATAAACTCACTACAGTATCCAGTGTCAAGGAATGGGATATTGGATATTAGGCAAGTGAACAGTCAGTTCTAGATGTGTTCAAGGCAGGAGAAATGGGCAAGTATAAGGATCGGTGTGAGTTTGACCAAGGTGTTCTGGCATACGGTGGAAATTACCTACCAAAAGTAGTTCAAGGAAGGGCAACTGGTGACACAGCAAAGGGATCATAGGTGCCCAAACCTCATTGCTGCACATGGAGAGTGAAAGTCTGTTTTGTCCAAACCCGTAGAAACTCTATTGTAGCACAAAAACGTTAGCTAAAAAAGTTAATGCAGGATATGATACAATGCTTCTTCTGACACCTTTCTCTCACAGCTGTGTTTGGGTCTGCATAGCTGCAGACCAGTCCGACTGCACATTACAACCCCTGTCCATCACTGAAATTACAATAATGAACACATAAGCAGAACTGTGCAAGGGAGCAATGGGAGGTTGGGTTCACATTATGGGGCAGATTTATCAATAGTGTCTTACTTTTAGACAGTGTAAACTTAGACTAGATAGTCTTACAATGCGCCACATTTATCAAAGTGTTGATAAATCTGGCGCAGGTTAGAACTGTCTAGTCTCAGTTTGTGCCATCTTTAAGTTGGCTTACTTTTCCGCCAGAATTTGGTCGTAGATTCTGGTGCATTTTTTGTCGCATTTAAGCCACTCCCCTTTTAGTGAAACCATGTCCCTTTTTAAGAAACTACGCCCCATTTGTCAGACGAGGCGCAGAAGCGCCTGAATGTCTAAAACACATAGTAAATGTGGCGAAAAGCTTGTTTTTCATGCAAATTCAGCCAGAATTCTGGTGTAACTGCCTTGATAAATCTGCCCCACAGTTCTTTGATGCACAAAATTGGCATTTTACATGCACTCCACACACTGAAATACATACAAAAAATGCAACAATAGAGTCCATTGTTTTCTATGGTCATACATACCATTAGTGCACATGGTGCTTTTTTATACATCATTTGATGTATTATGCAACATATATATAAAAAAAAAAAGCTGGAGTGTATTTCAATTATTTTGTCTGTAATGGATGTTTTACATGGCTAATTGTAATGAGTCAATGAGGATTGCAAAAAATGCACCAAATCACATGTGTTTTCTTGTGCTTATTTTGGTGAGTATTTTGATATGTAACATGTCAGAAATGCATCAAATAGGATAAAAATCCCTGTACTGAAAAACACATAAATATATGCTACAAAAATATGTGCCAAAAACGTACAAATATCATACCAAAAACACATCAAAAACATTTATAACCAGGGGAATTTGTATCCCGTGTTTGTTGTACAGCAGAATTTTACGCTGTGTGAAAATAGCTCATGAAGGTGGCCTGGTCTGATAAATCCCTTTTTTTTACATCATGCAGACAAGTTTTCTGTGCATCGCTTACCTGAGAAAGAGATAGCACCAGGATGCAATAAGGGAAGATGGCAATGAGAGACAGTGTGATGCTCTGAGCAATGTTCTGCTGAGAATCCTTAAAGGGGCTACAAAGATCATGTAATGATGGGGACAGTAAAAATAAGCACTTTTGCAACTGATTTGCATTAGCTAAATCATTTAGTATAGCAGATATGAGCTAATCTGTGTGTGTTTACAGCTAAATCTGCAGCCTGAGGTCAGGCCACACCCCCTTTGCTGTGATTGGCTGTCTGACATTTAGTTCAGCCCTGTTGAGACACATCTCCTGTACTGTGATTGTCTGCCTGCACTCTGTGCTTACTCCCCTTTGAGCTGTGGAAATTGAAAGAGAAACAATTTTCTGTGCTGCGTGCTGGCTGTGTAATAAAAGCTGCCTGAGCTCCTCTATGCTCATGTCCCACCTATATGAAGGATCTGGGCAATTGCTGAGTCGCTAGCTGTTAGATTGACTCTCCATCCATATAACAGACCAATATAACACAGCCTTATATACTACTCCTCCTCTACCTCCTGCCCAATAACAGAGAGGGGAGCAGAGTAAATTTCTCACATTTGTTTCATTATTTCAGATGTATAACTGCTTACACTAATGCAGGTGTTCTGGTTACAAGGATCTTGTGCAGCCTAGGAGGGAGCTGACAGCTCTGCAGGCATGAGAACTGAACACTTCAGGAGGTCTGCAGAGCTGTGACATCCTCTCCCTCCCACTGCTCACACAGAATGATGATGTCACCACTCATCAGTGAGGGAAGACACGCCTACTTACAGGAGAGACACGCCTACTGGGAGGAGACTCACCCTTAGATTTGAAGCGGTAACAGACAGAAACAGCTCAAGTCTGCGAAAGCCAGTAATGAGAAAAACCCTTTAAGTCCTTGTGTTCATATGGATGTTACTTTGACATGTACCATGTAGGCGAGGTTCATATTAATTCTATGGCCTCCATTTAACATAAACTCCAGGACCTACATGGTAAATGGATGCATCCAACATATACCAGTCGATGAAGGCCAAAGGGATACACTTTTGACCTTCTATATGCTACTTGTCTCCGTGGAAACGTTTATTTTGTACATTGGGAGCTTTACATTAAACTTAGGCTTATCTAAACATTAATGCAAATCAGCTATACAATTTGATGGCAGCAGGCCAAGCTCAAATAGGAAGTGCTGAAAAAATGGTTTGCATCCATGGAGTCCTCACCATTTACAGGATTAAGGGTGCTTTCACAAGGTGTGGTTTTGGTGCGTTTTCTCACTTACAGTACTACACTGCAATTAAACTGCCCTTATTACCAGCAAGCTCCTTTCAGTTATCTACACTATTTAGAAAGGTGTAACAAGTGAGTAATAAGTTCTTGTGTTGAAAATCTTTTGGATTGATTACTCATTGATTACTCACCTTTCAAAACAGTTACATAGTTTGTAAGGCTGAAAAAAAGACAGACTTCCATCCAGTTCAGCCTATTGTTCTAAAGGTAAAATAACTGAAAGAAGCTTGCTGGTAATAAAGGCAGTTTAATTGCACTGCAGTACTGCAAGTGAAAAACTCACCAAAAACATACCATGCGCAAGCAGCTTTAAAGAGGTATTTCTTTCTCAGACATTTGTGGCATTTGCATATTGACATTTACGACATATTTGATAGGTCCCACCTGTGGGACCTGTACTCATCTTAAGAACTGGCCACCAAACTACTTTGTGCAGGACAAGGAGGTGGTGACTTATGTGCGGCACTCTCTGTTTTCTGTTATGGGAATTCTAAGCAAGCATGTGTGCTTGTCTGGACTCAGAACTCCCATAGAACTAAAAGTGCTGTGCATGTCCAAGTCTTCATTCTGAAACCATCTTGGGGATCCACAACTATTAGACATTTATTGCATATTCTATTTTTATGCCTTAAATGTCTAATTTAGGAAAACACCTTTAAAGGATCTTTAAAGCTTTAAGGACCCCCGGGCAAAGAAAATTACGGAGCCCTACCCCAAGGACATGACATCACACCAGGCCATGCCTTCAACTATGCCCAAATACGACACCTCAGGCGATGTCTGAACAGTGACTGTTTTTAATAAGACCGGTTGGGACCTTCATAGCCTGAAAAGTTTGGAGGCCTGGAAAGACACACAGAGAGATGAAATTGTTAGATTTCAGTAGGGTCCCTTCTGAACTAAGGTGGGTCCATCTTAACAGCATTATGGGCTCCTGGGCAGAGCTGTGGACTGGCCCCCTCAAAAAACACAACCACTCACAGGAACAAATATATACATTACCAATAACAAACTTATAACCTACCAAATAGAGACCACATAGTGATCAGACAACAGCTCAGGTATAACCTACAACACCGACATACAGAGACCACTTAGTGGTCAGACACCACCTCAGGTCACCATCACATGACAGTAACTACAGCACGGATTTAACAGAGACGCAAAATAAACCCTGACATCCAAGGACTAAAAGGAGACGTCCTATCTGATCAGTCGTCCTCTGAATCATTCTTTTTCCTTTTTCTACTCCTTCCGTCCAGACCACCATGACGACTTCTCCCGGCCGCAACGCGTCCCTGCACAAACATCTTAGACTTCTCACTTTATCAGCACTTCCCTACCGATTCTTACTTAATGGCCGCCCCCATTAAGTAAGTACAGTAGGTATTAATATTGCCCACCATTAAGTAGGTAGGCAAAGAGGCCCACTGTAGGTAGATATGCTGCCCCTGTAGGTAGGTTTACAGCCCCCTGTAGGAAGATACTGAGGGCTGAATATATATACAAGCAGTCCCCGGGTTATAAACAGGATAGGAACTATAGGTTTGTTCTTAAGTTGAATTTGTATGTAAGTCAGAACAGGTGCATGTATTACATTTAACTCTAGCACAAGTCGTTTTTTTTTATAGCCTTGGATAGTGCAGGGTAGGGTTTTTACATTTGTTTTGCTGTCTGTGTCCCGGTTAAGAAAATTTCACCTCCTTTTCATCTCATGTTCTGCTGTGGTATGCTGCAATTTGTAGTTTCACAGCTACTATCTGCTGTGGAACATGGAACTACAAAGGCCATCATGCCCTATAAGTCTCCGTTTGTAACTAGGGGACAGATGTAAGTCAGAACGGTGTATACACTGTAGGTGCAATTAGATATACTGCTCCCTTTAGGTAGGTATAGAGATCCCTGTAGGTAGATATACTGCCCCCTGTATATATAGCCCCCTGTAGATCAAATGGCCCCTGTAGGCTATATCCCCCTGTAGGTTATAGGCCCCTGTAGGTGATAGCTCCCTGTAGGTAATAGGCCCTCTTGTAGGTTATAGGCCTCATGTAAGTTATAGGCCCCCCTGTAGGTTATAGGCCCTCTTGTAGGCTATAGGCCCCCCAGAAGGATATCGGCCCCCCTGTAGGTTATATAGCCCCCAGTAGGTTATAGGGCCTCTGTACGTTATATCCCCCCTCGTACGATATAGCCCCCCTGTAGGGTATATGGCCCCATGTAGGATATAGGCCCCCCTGTAGGATTATCCCCCTGTAGGATATAGGCCCCCCTGTAGGTTATATGGCCCCCTGTAGATTACAGACCCCTCTATAGGTTATACGCCCCCATACTATATAGCCCTCCTGTAGGATATAGGTCCCCTGTAGGTTATATGGCCCCTGGAGGACATAGAGGCCCCTGTAGGTTATAAGCCTTCTTGTAGGTTATAGGCCCCCCCTTGTAGGTTATAGGCCCCCCAGAAGGTTAGAGGCCCTACAGAAGGATATAGGCCCCCTGTAGGTTTTATGGCCCACTTTAGATTTGAGGGCCCCTGTAAGTTATAGCCCCCATATGATATAGCTCCCTGTAGGTTATAGGGCCCTGTGTAGGATATATGCCCCACTGTAGGATATAACCCAACTGTAGAATACAGGCCCCCTGTAGGTTATATGATCCCCTGTAGGTTCTAGGCCCCCTATAGGTTATAGACCCCCTGTACTACATAGCCCACTGTAGGATATAGGCCCCCTGTAGGTTAAATGGCCCCCTGTACAATATATACCCCCTTTAGGATATAGGCCCCCCTGTAGGTTATATGGCCCTGTGTAGGTTATAGGTCCCCTGTACGATATAGGCCTACCCTGTAGGTTATATGGCCCCCCCTTTACAATATAGCAAGGCAGTGGTCATCTTGTAGGTGTGTTCGGGTTGTTATCATGTTGGAATTCTGCCCTGCAGCCCAGTTTCCAAAGGGAGGGGAACATGCTCTGCTCTCTGCTTCAGTACTCACAGTACAGGTTGGCATTCATGGTTCTCTCAAAGAACTGTAGCTGCCAAGAGCCAGCAGCACTCATGCAGCCCCAAACCATGACACTCCAACTACCATGCTTGATTGTAGGCAAGACACTCTTGTCTTTGTACTCCTCACCTGGTTGCCGTCACACTCACTTGACACCATCTGAACCAAATAAGTTTATCTTGGTGATATCAGACTACAGGACATGGTTCCAGTAATCCATGTCCTTAGTCTGCTTGTCTTCAGCAAATTGTGCATCATCTTTAGAAGAGGCTTCCTTCTGGGACGACAGTCATGCAGACCAATTTGATGGTGTGTGTGTGGCATATGTTGTGAGCACTGACAGGCTGACCCCTCATCCCTTTAACCTCTGCAGCAATTTTGACAGCACTTATAGGTCTATTTTGAAAAGACAATCTGTGGATATGATGCCGAGCACGTGCACTCCACTTCTTTGGTCGAGCATGGCGAGGTCTATTCTGAGTGGAACCTGTCGTGTCAAACCACTGTATGGTCTTTGCCACCATGCTGCAGCTCAATTTCAGAGTTTTGGCAATCTTCTTATAGCCTAGACCATGTTTATGTAGAGCAATAATTCTTTTTCTCAGCTCCTCAGACAGTTCTTTGCCAGCAGGTGCCATGTTGTACTTCCAGTGACCATTATAAGAGGGTATGAGAGCGATAACACCAAATTTAACACATCGGCTCCCCATTCACACCTAAGACCTTGTAGCACATGACGCTGTAGAGGGAGATAGCAAATTGGCACAATTTTGGGCGCAATTTCACTTAGAAGTGTACTTACTTTTGTTGCTGGTGGTTTAGACATTGATGACTGTGTGTTGAGTTATTTTGAGGGCACACCAAAATCACACTGTTATACTGTACAAGCTGTACACCCCTAGTGTGCCCAATGGAAAAGAAAGCCTTGTCTGCTAGGAGTAACACGGCAGCCACAGAGTCCTTTATTAGGCTTGCGGCTGCCATGAAAACCGCTCAGCACCCCGCAATCTCCTATCGCAATTGCTGTTGCATCTAAAGGGTTAAAAGACCCGGATCAGAGTTAACTCTGAACCTGGCCACTAGCAACAGATCCTGGCTGTGAATTAACAGCTGTTAAATGTTGCTCTTTACTTCATTAACAGCAAAATTATATAACTGTAGATCATTTTGCATCAAAGAATAAAAAAATGGGTAACCATTTTTCTGTTAGGGTATGTTCACAAAGCGTAATTGCGGGTTATACTTCGGGGCATAATTGTGCTGCAATACTTCCAAAGTACGGCCCGCAATTACGGTAAAAACTCATTGAGTGCTATGATAAGAATACATTTTCCCTGGCGTACAGCATGCAGATGGCGTATGGTGCCGCTATACGCCTGCAAGAAGTCGGGTGTACCTACCCTTAGACAGTTTTAATTAATTAGGACCTACTTAAACTCAGCCCATCAGAGTACGTGCAGTTCCTGGCATACCACAACAAACCATTGATATTGCCATGGGAAGCCTGGGCCAGCAAGAAATGTCCCTCTTCAGTAGCCACTCTGCAATATCCATGTGCCCTTTTAGGACATATAGAGAGGTTTTTTTTTTTTGTTTTTTTTTAAAGAGACAACCCCTCTCAGAATGTTATTGTGACTAAAAACTGGAGTAACACTTTTCAATGAATAGTTGTTTCCATGAATAAAGACTATGGACACATAAAGCTGGTCTTGGTGCCCCTAGTATCCAATCACAGCACGTTTTTTTTTTCCATGGTAGTTTAGCTAATGAGAGTGGATTTCTGGTTACTATGGGCAACACCGCCAATGATTTATTAGACAGTTTTGATAAATAGGGCCACATATTGTTAACCCCATTTTACTTCATGTAGAAAAAGTGTATTTTTAGCATATCAACAACATTCTTCCCCCATCCACGTAGTTTCTGTTTAATGAACTATGTTTGATTTATTCTCATGACTGAGTAAATTGAAAGAGCTTATCCAAGTGGCACGCTGAAGTCATGATACTTGGAACTTGCGTTCATCATCCACGTCTGGTTCTACCTTATAAATAGTTTGTGTGGCTGTTGTAATTTTCTTAATTTTTGGGGGGTTTTCTGTTTCCAGGGAATTATAGCTCAATCACACAGATGATGTGGAAAAACCCCTATGTGTGCATCCATATAAAATCAAAGGCCTATGAAGGAACAGTATGGGCCCATAGCAGACTATAGGCACAGCATTAAAGATCCGAGTTGTCTGTGTGTATGAGCCGTGATTCTCATCATAAACACGGCAGGTGCCTTCTGTTATACAACAGCCTCTGTCTGACAACCATTTATAGAACAGTAGTTTCTTTGCAGGCGAGTGCTATGAATTTTTCTCATACAGCTTGCAGCATTCCTTAAGTCTTCTGGATAATATATTAAAGGGGATATCCAGTCTTATAAAACTGATGGCTTATTCTCAGTCTAGACCATTAATATTAGATCAGTAAAGGGTTTCACTGCCGGGACCTCCACCAGTCAGCTGAATGAGGGGCCACGAGGCTTGTGTGTGCCCTGCAGACTCATCTATGTTTATCTATGCTTGTACTTGTTATCGCCTTACTTTGAGTAGTGGCAAAACAAGGTGCTACAGTGCTTTATATTTATAATTCAAGGCCTTAAAGGGGTTTTTCACTTTATTTTATTTGGTTTTTCTTGGATATTCATGGTCTTCTAGTTTTTTGGGGTTTTCTTATACTGAGCACTCTTACTTCAGTTGCAATACTGCCACAGTGCCACTGTCCTCCCTCTCCACCGGTCTTCTTTTTACTTCCTGTCTTTAACCAAATGGACCTTCACCTCAGCAGTGGTCATTTACCATTGCCTGATGTCATTGTCTGGAGATGAGTCTCCAAGCGGTGACATCAGGCAATGGTCCATGACTACTACATCAGTGACATCCATTTGTCTGGAGTGAACAAAAGACCAGCAGAAACGGAGGATGGAGGTAGCACTGGATCCAAGGGAAGAAGAGAGTTGAGACTTTTTGTTTATTTATTCATTTTTATTTTATAAGGCCACCACTATGCTATAAACCTAATAAAATAAAGCGGGCAACCTCTTTAAAGAATTCATTAAAAATGAACCCCTAAAGTTATTAGAAAAAGTAACAACGTTCTAATATGCTAGGTGAAATTCTGCTCTATCACTAGTGTATTTTGGTGATCATTGTAGCTCACCTTTTAAAGACATAGGAATCAGGATCTGAAAAAGCAAAATAATAACTGATCAGAAGAATACAAAAATGTACAATTATCAAGGGTAAGTTTGAACTCCTCCAAAAAAAGTGTTCAATCCAAGATTCGATTTGCAGTGCTTTTATCCCATACACCATGTTACAGTCCATAGCCATAATTAGGAGGCAGTGCTTTCATGTTAATGTTAGGTTGTATTAATTGTATGTCAGTACTAGGTTATTTCCCTGTATTTTTCTGTCAATAAGCTCTGCAAGGAAATAAAAACCTGTTTAGCATGAGCAATAGGCTAAATATTTCCATAGAGGTACATCAGTCAGACAGAAACTAAGGTATCTGACCAATATGCATGAGGGTGCTTTCACATAGTGCGTTTTTGATGCATTTTTTATGTGTTTTTTGTGCAGGAAGGCACAGCAATTAATGCTGTACATTGCTGCACAAAAATCACGGTAAAAATCACGATTTTTGCTGCGATTTTTGTGCAGCAATGTATGGAATTAATTGCTGTGCCTTCCTGCACAAAAAACACATAAAAAACGCATCAAAAACACACCAAAAACGCACTATGTGAAAGCACCCTTAGTATACTGCAGACAATTAGCATTATGAGATGCTTTAAAAAGCAAAAAATACACTTGTGAAATAGATACAAAATTTGCCTTGAGATTATGGCTGCCACTGTATGGCAATGTATTACTGGAATTTATGTAACAGATACGTTGAGAACTTTTTAATACCGCTTTTCACCGCATAACTGTTAAATGAATGCCATTTTAGACTATAGGTGGTGAATACAATAGCATCTGTTACTGATAGGCTATAATAGCATTCATTTATGGACATGTCATGAAAAATGTATTGGTTCAGTATTTCCTATGTAAGTTTGTTGGTGACAGATGCGTTTATGTTGGGATCTTTTCTCATTGTATACATTAAATGGAAAACACTGTGAACCCAACTTAAGGCAGAGACTTAAAGGGGTTGTCTCATAATGCTTTTTCACAGAACCAGAAGCAGCTTTCATTCATGTATCCTGTCTCTTTCTGGTCAGGCTGTGCGTGGTTCTATGACAGTGATTAGCATATCATCTCCGTATTCAAAGATCTGCTAATTACTCTGACATGAGAGCAGGAGAAGTTTATCTAAAGTCCAGAGAATCTTTATAGCTAAAGTAAACAAATTTAATTAGTCTCCTTTGTTTGTTAGAGCAGATAACACTCAAGCTCTGAAGCTGCCAACAGTTATGTGTGTGGATCTGTGTTATGACGTCATCCCTGCTATCAGATAAGATAAACAGCAGGGGAGAGCAGGGTAGAACTGGGAGGTAACCTAGTGAAACCTGAGTGCACTCAGAGATGATAAAATCACTTTTATCTCCTCAACAAAGAAAAGAAAAACAAAGCAATGTATTTGGAAAACATCTACATTTACCATTCCCTACATGTTGACAGTTACTCTCCCACTTCCTGTACAGGCTGTGGGTAGCTCTACAGCAGTGACTGACATTTCAGCTCTGCTATTCCTAGCTCAGCCTGTTAGAGGGACGATGGTAATGGAAGGGTGTTAACAGCAGTGCACAAGGCTATAGATCTCTAAAGGGTTCAAGTTTGTCAGGAATGAACATAAACGAGATCCTGTGATGCTGATAAGACACAGCAGGGAGTGACATCACCATCCTGGTCGGCGTTGCTAGAGCAGAGAGATATAGTAGGTAACCTAGGGAAGCTTGAGTACACAAGCAAGAAACAAGAACGGCTCTAACATTAAAGGAAAGCAAAATCAGAATAGTAGTGTATTTGGTAATAATCATTATTTTTACAGCTAATCAATCAAATCAAATGAGAATATTCATGTAAAGAGATGAGCGAACCCTAAAAAGTTCGAGTTCGAGTAGAACCTCGAATTTTGAGAAGTTCGGTTCGAAGTTCGAGTCGAACTTGAACCGAACTTTGAACCCCATTAAATTCAATGGGAGAAGATGTTTGGTGTAATTTTTATACCTATACAGGTGAGGAGAAGCTGTAATTACCTTCCATAACAGTAAAATGGATACATGGAACAACTTAGTGAGAAAATTTGTCTCTAAGGCGAAATGTTCACACGGTTATTCCCGACGGATTGTGAGCCCTATTGAGTTCACAAATCCGCCGTGAATAAGGGGCGGGCGGGGCCCGGACGCGGCGGGGGGGCGCCGCTCCCCGGGCCCCTTTAGAATTACATTACCCACGGGGTTTTGGGCGCTGGATAATGTGCAAGTAACTTTCTCCCGGCCGGCGGATTGGCCGAGCGGGGGGGAGCGACGGAATCATGTTCTCTTATGAGGCTGTGGATTACCGTATGACAGGGATGGTTTGGGCGCTGTACTGAAGCCCCAAATCCGGGCGGAGTATGGCGCAATCCGTCCCAAAAAATAAGCCTTTGTGACGAGGCCTAAGAGTCACAGAAAAAAAATTCACACACTGAAATAATTAATTCCTTTTAATGGCTAACTGAAAAGAGGAGGACAGAGTAGCTATAAGAGGTGCAGCACTAGCAGCTGTCACAGGGCCCATTTGACACATAAGAAGACACCGGTATTGGAAATGGCACATGCTAACTGACAGGAGCCCCCTATCACTTTTGCACCAGGGCCCAAGAAAATATCATATATGTAGTGGCAGCAAGAAAATCCCAATGGGGAACACAGAGGTTCAGCTGGCAGGGCCGTAGTTATAGCCAGGGCTGCTGTCAGTCATCTATTAACCGTTTAAGGGCCTCATGCAGCTAAATCAAATGGGGCCCCCATCCATAACTAGTTCCTATTTTTAACATATCATTGGGCCCCATTTAAATTAGCGCCCCTGACAGGAGTACTACCCTATTGGCAACCCTTTTACAGTAGCCTGACCCCAAAACCAGCAAAAATGACCTTATTAACAATCAGAATAAAATTAGCAAGAAGACATGAGTATGTGAAATAAGCTTTTTTTTTTTTTATAGGACCTTTACTATTGCTGTCTTTTACAGTGGCCTGATCCCAAAACCAGCAAAAATTACCTTTTGGACACTCAGAACAAAATTAGCACAAAGAAATTAGTATTTGGAACAATATTTTTGGGAATAGGACATTGACTATCATTGTCTTTTACAGAAGAATGACCCCAAAACCACCAAAAATTACTTTTGGCACTCAATAAAATTAAACAAGAAAGAAATGATTATTTGAAACAAGATTTTTGGAATAGGACATTGACTTCAATTTTTTTACATCAGCATGACCCCAAAATAACCTTTCGGACACTCAATAAAAATTAGCAAGAAGAAATGACTATTTAAAACAAGATTTTTTTGAATAGGACAGATAGGATAAATATTAAAAAGGTCAAGATTTGTTCACAGTCTTTTTTTGAAGAACTGTTCTCCAAAGACAGCAAATTCAACAGAGTTCTTAAATGCCTATACTTTGCAATGGGAAATGGATTATAAAAAAGATTTTTTTCTATGCAATATGGGTTTTAAATTGGGGTCGTATGAAAAAACCTCACAGCAAATCAAGTAATCTTAAATGCCTATACTTTGCAACGGGCAAATAGGATTATAAACAGATTTTTTTCTATGGAATATCTATAAAAAACTCTCTAACTCCCTAACTATTGCTGTGTATAATTCCCTAAACTAGCTGTCCCCCCCGGGGTAATCTTATTAGCAGCTTTTCCTGTCATAATCGTTATTAAATGGTGTTTCTGCCTTCTGACAAACCAGCAGACACAGGCAGCAGTGTTTTCACTACAGAGAGTAAGGTGGAAATGGCGTTCAACAGGAAACACAGTGACATACACATAAGACGGTCATGTGATTTTAGCAGCCAATGAGATCCCTACACTCTCAGAGGTGACGTTTTTGACCCCCCTGCATTGATTGCCTGGCTGCCAAAACTGAAGGAAGCAGCTGAAAAAGGCGCCGACACCTGTCCCGAACCCGAACTTTTTACCAAACTTGCGTCAAAAATTTGGCTCGGGAAAATACTTAAAGTTCGTGCCAAACTAACCTTTTTCCGAACGGTTCGGCTCAACACTACTCATGTACATGATAAAAAGCTACCTGCCTGCAGCTACTACTAGAGGGCTCTTAGGAGCTTATGGCACATAATTACTTCAATATACTGTATATTATTATAGAGTTTATTTGCAGGTTCCTTTAGTAACCTTAGCCAGCCATCATGTTATAATTGAAATTAATATCTATGCAAGTGGTTTGGAACTCTGTATCAAAGTAACATAGCTGGAACCACAACAACGTTCAAGAGATTAAGCACTAGAAAAATTTAGATTAAATAGTAAAACAAAATGGTATTTAAAGTGTGACATTCACTTTAAGGATCAAGTGATGTGACTCTACCTCAACTTATTTTTCTCTATATTTAACTCAAATTTCACCTATGGCTTAACTCTGCCAGAGGCGCCAGCTTGTTTGCACAAACCTATTTGTACCAACATGAACTTTGTTGGAACTCGGGGAACAATTACCTAAGCTATATTTTCGTGCGATACTATCTTTGATGTTACAGTGAAGAGTTTTAGATTAATTAGGTTGTTATTAATAACTTTGACATTTTACTGACCTTGACTTGCTTTGCTCTTAATATCACCATTAGTCTAAAGTGACATCCTAAACAATTAACAAATTCTAGAACAAACATAGTCTGCAGGGGTAAATAACCTTGTCACCATGTGTGCCTACTATTATTTGCATACTATTTTATAATGAATTGCTTTATCTCATTGATAATTTATATGTAATTAGACACGTTGGGTTATTATCATTTGTTATTTTATAACAAGAGCAAATAACACTTTCTTACTTGCATTCTAAATGGAGATGTTTTTCCTTCCCTTCTCTAAGGCGATGTTCACATGCCGTAATTGCGGCGCATACAGTACGGCCGCAATTACGGTGGATGTTTTGGAGTCGCGCTAAAGTGCGCATACTCCCGTGGTTCGGGGGGGGGGGGGGGGGGCAGCCGCGGCCCCATTGACAGTTATCGCTGCACGTAATTGCTGCAAGTAATGACATGTCATATATCCCCGCGGTACATACGTGTATTTAGAGTGGGGAGGGCATAAATATTCTCTATGAGACTATGGTTCCGTAATTAGGCGCAAATACGACGCAAAATGCATGCCGAAATTTGTGCATGTGCATATGAACCCAAGAACAAAAGCAAAAGACCTTGTAAAGATGCTGGCAGCAGCTGGTAAATCTGTCATTATCCACAATGAAACGAGTACTGTATCAACATGGGCTGAAAGGCCACTCTGCCAGCAAGAAGCCATTACTCCAAAAGAAACATATAAAAGTCAGATTAAATTGTTTTGTATAAATGCACCAGTAACCAAGACCATAAATTTTTGGAGACATGTCCTTGTGGCTGATGAACGAAAATTTGAACTGTTTGGCCATAATGCCCATTGTTTAAATTTGATAAAAAAATGGAGAAGCATGAAGCCTAAGAACAATCCAATCCCAACTTTGAAACATGGGGTGGCAGCATCATGTTGTTGGGGTTGTTTTGCTGCAGAAGGACTGGTGCACTTCAGAAAATAAATGGCAATCATGAGGAAAAAAATATGTAGTCAAATACTACTCAAAGCAACATCTGAGACATCACAAGGAAGGTTTTAATCTTGGGATGAAATAGTCTCCCAAATAGACAAAAACCCAAACCATACTCCCAAAAAACGGGGTTACAAAATGGCTTAAAGTTTAACCAAGTCAATGTTTTGGAGTGCCACCAAAAAGGGTTCCCTTGATCTAATCCATTGAAAATTTCTGGGCAAAGCTGAAAAGCAGGAAACAAGCAAGGAAACCCTACTTTTTATGTAAACGGCCTGCCCGCCCCCGCCCGCAGGGGGGGCCACCGGGGTCCCCCCCCCGGGGTTTGGCCCCCCGGGGGGCCGGGTGCCGCCGCGCGGCCCGGGGGCCCCAAGCCGGGGGGCTGCGTCTGCCGTAAAACCCTTGCCTTCCCGCCCCCTGTGGGGCCGCGCCCTCTCCCGGGCCCGAGGCGCGCGTCCTTTTTGTCCTAAGGCGGGGCGCCCCTCTTTTCCCGGGGTTTTTAAAAGGGCCAGCGCCCTGATTTTTTTGGATAATTGCCAGGCGTTCCCCCCTTTAAAAAGGTTACGTCCCCCCAATCACTCCTTGCTGGATTTTTTTTCCCCCCGGGTGCCCTGGGAAAAGCGTTCCAAAAACATACTCTCCCCCTTTTCCCGTGAAACCAGACCCCTTGTACGTTTCTCAACTCCGAACCCCCCTCCCCGCCTCCCCGGCCCTTCCCTTTGCCTGCCCCTACGACCACGAAACCCTGCCAGCCTGCCTGACCTTCCCTCCCTGTTACGCCCCAACAACCCTCCCCCGGCCCCCTGCCCTGTTTTTCTCCCTGCCCACGACTAGGGGACTTTTCGGATTTACGTTTTCTTTTACCACGCTGCACCCGCGGCTGCCACCGCAAGCAAAAGGTCACTTTCAGGGGGGACAAACCTGGTACCCTTTCACGCCGCGGGCAAGTCCATTTTTGCTTTGCGGCGGGCTTGGTGAAAACCGGGGGCTACTTGGTTTCCCGTTTCCCTGGCTTTTGGTTTTACCCTACCCAACGTTTCGGGTTTGGCCCGGGGCGGATCCACTACCCGGCCGTTACAGTTAAAATTCCACCCGGGGGGGAAATCCCGCCAAAGGTCCCTCTGCCAAGCATCGGGGTTTTTACACGTTTGTTCCCCCCAGAAAACCAACAAATGGGCACAACCCAAGGTCAGATTTTGGGGCCAGCTTTTCCGCCATGATGGGGGTCACTCCTCGAAACCCCAGCAGCATTTCTCCGCCTCCCCCTTTCCCCTTCTTTTTTGGCAGTTCCTTTGGGCCCCGGGGCCGGGGCCCCCCAAGCTTGGGTTTTCCCTACCCCCCAGCTTTCCCGGTGTTTCCCAAGCTCGGCCGGGGTTTTCCATTACTCAGTGCCCCAATTTCCCACGTGGATTTAAAATGGCGGATAGTTTCCCTCGGAGAGGCCCAAAAGGTGGTTTTTTGTGGTGGGGGCTATTTCCCCGGGGAAGGCTCTGGTTTGGGGGAACCCCCCTCTGGGACGGGAAAAGACCTTTGACCTGCGGCCCCTACAGCCCCTTTCCCTTTCCGGGGAAATTCCGCACCGTCTTCAGGAGGGGCCCCGCGGCTTCCTCCCCCCGCAGACCCGCCCTCTTGACCTCCGTCGGGGGAAGCCCCTTCTGTGGGGGGGGAACTATTGGCTTTTCAATTCCTTTCCCCCGGGCTTGGGAAACCCGCTTTGGGAACCCAATGGCCGCCCTCGCGCTAACCCCTTAAAAAAGGGTCTGCCCAAGCGGGGGAAAAAAGCCCCTTTTGGGCCAGAAAAGGGGACCTCCCGTCCCCCCTAAATTTGGATTTAATTTTTTCTTGCCCCCGCATCGATATAAAGGTTCGCTAGGGGGCGGGGGGAAAGTTTCGCCAAGAAAGAGAGGTTTCCGCCCGTCCCCCCGGTCGGCGGTTTTCACCTGGTCCTGGTTCCAGTTTCCCCAAAACCCACCCCCCTTTAAAAACCCGCAAAGGGGGGAAACCCCGTTTCAAGGGGGAACCGGCCCATTTAAAACAGAGCAAGAACTGAACCCGTCGTCGTACAAAAAAGCTATGCCTTATTGCGCCAGCCGGCCCCTCCGCAAAAGTTGGCCCCCCCTTCGCCTCGCCCCCGGGGGAAAACCCTACCACCTGGGGTGCCGGGGGTGGGGCGGTCCTGGGTGCAGTTTCATCCTCCCCACTTTTTTGGTGATGCCGGGTGGAGGTGCCCTTCTGATGCGGGGCCTGCTTTCCCGGGGATTTCTGCCTTCCTAAAATTGGGGGTCTGCCGGGAATTTCATCTTACCCTACGGGTTTAACCCCGGTCCCGGGGCATCCCTGTAGCCCGGGCTGGAGAAGCCGCTGCTTATCTCCTCGGTCGTGGGGAGTCCCTAAATGATCCCATCCAGTTTTTAAAACCCCGGCTGGGTTTGACGCTCCGTGTGGGGGCAAAAACAAAAAGAGAAGTTTTGGGTTTCCACGTCCTGTCCCTTTGTTTTCCTGGGCCCGATCCTCTTGGGGCCCCTGGCTGCAAATCACCCCCCTACCCCTCGATTGGAAAAACAGGGAATCCTGACTTTGGGGGGCCCGGAATGCCAAAAAAACCGAGCTTGGATTTAGCACCCCCCCGGGGGAAAACCACTTCTCCGCCCCGCCTTCCAAGCCGTTTCCCAGGGCCTCCCCGGCCAAAGTCCCCCAAAGGGATTTTTGGCGTTTGGGGTTCTCCGGGGGAAACAGGCTGAAAAGCTTACCCCCCAACATCGTCCAAAAAAATTGACTTTTCCCATAGGACCCCCCTTTCCCCGGAACAAGTCCTCCCGGGGTGGGTCTCCCCCTTTCGGCCCTGGGGGCCCGAGACTCGGGCCATGTGGGCCCTTAAAATACAGGGAGAATTTGGCAAAAAGGGGAATTTCATACGAAAAGTCCCCCTGCCCCCCGGGGGCTGGTTTTTTTTTTCCGCCCAAAGAAAAAAGCCCGGGCCCTCTTGGGCCGTGTTTTGATTACGGGGGACAAAAACAAATCAGGGTTTGAAGAACCGTTACCCCTCTACCCCAAAAATATCGGAGTTTCTTTGATCGTCTTCGGGGAAAGCCAAGGTGTTTTTCCAAAATTTGGGCCCCCCTGCGCGGTCCCCTTAAAAACCTCGCCCAAAGGAATTTTCGTAGGGGGACGAGGGGAAAAACACCCCTTCAACCCCCGGGAAAACGGCCATTTGGGAGTATCTGTTTTTGCCTTTTGGGCATGCAACCCCCCAGCCGTTTTTCCAGGTTTCGTCAATGCTTATTCAAGACTTGCGGGTCCACCTGCTCATAGTGTCCCTGGACGATTTTCTGATTTTCTCTCCTGAGCACAGACTATCGGGTACAAGTACGCCGGGATCCTGCGACGCCTGGGGAAACAACGACTGAAATCCCAAAGGGCTGGAGAAATGTTTTTTCCACCAGGCCAGCCTTTTTTTCCCCTGGGGGAAAACCAAAAGTTCGGACCGTGGTTTCCTTCGGGATGGCCCCGCGAAAGCTGTCCGCGATCCGGGCAGGGGCCACCCCGTCGGTTTTTCGGGGATTAAAACCCCTTCCTGGGTTTGCCAAATTTTTTTCCCCGGGAGTTTTAATTCCCCACTTCTCTTCGCTTTTTTGGCCCTTCCCATCGGGGCCCCTCAAAAGGGAAGAATCCCAACCCGTGTTTTGGTTCCCCCGTCCTTTTTTGAGGAAGCTTTCCCCCTCAATTTAAATTGGGCCCGTTTTCTTCGGTTTTTCCATCCGGGTTTCCCGGCCCTGACCCCGGTTTTAGGGCCCTTTAGCCTGTGGGCCTTTTTCCTTGGGGCAGGGGGGGGTCCTGACTCGGGAAGGGCCCAAAGGCAAGACTGTTTTTTTGGGGTTTTTCTTTCTCCAGGACCCTTTTTTTCCGCCCTGAACCCCAATTTACTCCCATAGGTGGTTTTCTTTTTCTGTTTTGGCCCCTTTTTTTAAAAATTTTGGGCACCTAAGGGATTTTGGGCCGCCTTTTTTTTTGTTGGAGGGGGGCCCCTTTCCCCCCCCCAAAAATTTCCTGCCTTTCACGGACCCAAAGAATTTTTATACCTTTTTTTCCGACCCCCAACTTTCTGAAACCCTTTTCCCCAAAGGGAAGGGGGGTTTCCTTTTACTTTTTTCCTCCCCCCTTTTTAACTTCGGATAAAATTCCGGCCCCCACCCGGAGGTAAGAAGCCCCAAGGCTGTAGCCCCTTTTCCCGAGCCTTTTTTTATTTCACTGGAGAAAAACCCCTTTGTTTTCCCAGCACATTCAATGCCCCTAAAAGGGGGGTTTGTTTCCAACGGGCCCCCGGTTTTTGGACCTTCGGAGGGAAAAACCCACCAAGGAAAAGCCCCCTTTTCTTTCCTGCGCCCCAGAGGAAGGAAAATTTTCTGGAGGGGGGGAAATTAGTTTTTTTCTGGCTGGTCCCCCGGCATACGAAAGTCCCACCCCTTTCTTTCCGGCGCTCCCTGGGGGGGCCGCCCCTTTTCCCCCCGGGAAAATTTTTCCAAAAGACTTTTTTTTCCCCGCCTTTTACAAATGTGCCCGGAAAAAGGGTTTCCCACCCCTTAGGCCCTGGGGCCTCTTATCCCCCTTTTGCCCACCCCCAGAGTCCCCAGGGAACACCCATGGGCATGGATTTCTTAACCGACCCTTCCGCCCTTTTCGGGGAAATTCTGTCATTTGGGTGGTAAGGGAAATAGATTCTCTAAGTTTGTCCCCCCTTCGTGCCAAATTTTTTTTTTTCCCCGGGGTTTTCCCCTCGGCCAACCCCCAATTTTTGGCGGGACATTTTTTCCCCACCCATATTTTTAGCTCTGGATTTACCCTCCAAAATCGTGTCAAATCGGGGGTTCCAATTTGCCCCTCCAAAATTTTGGCGGGGCCCCCTTGTTTTTCCTTAAAATTTAAATTGGGATTTTTCCCTTTTTTCCTACCATCCCCAGAGGGAACCAAGTGGAGGGGGGGGTGAATCAGTAATTTGGGCCCAAATTACCTGCGCCTTTTTCGCGTCCCGGCCCGGAAAGGCCCAACCCTGGGGCCCAAAGCTGCTTCCGGGGGGCTAAATTTTCTCCTACAACCATGGGGGCCCCTTTTGATTTTTAACGGCTTTTTTCTCCATTCCGGGTGGTCTCGGTGTACCCCCCCGCCGTCCCTCCCCTTTTGGGCTAGGGATTTTGGGGGTTCCCCGCTGGGAAACCCCAAGTACTGGGACTTTAAAGGGGGCCCCAAAATTATGGCGGGAGACCCGATTTTCCTTACCCGGGCCGCTCCCCGCAATAAAGACCCGGGGCCGTCAAAAAAAGGGGAGGCCCCCGCCCCCCGTTCCAGCCAGGAGAAAAGGGTTGGCTCTCTGCCAACACGTCCCGCCTCGGGCCCCCAAAGCTACAAAATTTGGGTCCCCGATTTCTGGGGGCTTTTAGAGTGCTCCGCCCAAAATAAATCCATTTGGGGTCAAGCTCTCCCCCTTACCCCTTTTTAGAACTTAAAAACCCCCTTCCACGTCTCCCCCTTTTAAGCCTTGGCCCAAAAAATTTTTCCCCCAGGGGAGCGTTTGTCCATCCCCTGTGCGGGAAATCTCCTGTTTGCCCTTTGAAGTAAAGGACATCTTAGACATAAGATCGCCCCGGGGTTTGGCGTTTTTTTCCCCTTGTTATTGGAGGGGTTGGGGCCCCGAAAAAGAGGCCCTGGGAACCGGAATCCAAAAATCCTAAAACCCGGCCCCCTTTCCAAAATTTCTTCGGGGCCTAAAAAGAGGGGGGGACCTAAGGGGGGGGGGGGTACTGTCAGGGCCCTTTCCGCCGCTCCCCGGCCCGTGGGCCGCGGGCGAAACCCGTGGTCCCCCTCCCGGGGTTTGCCCACCGGGGCCCGGGGTTTCCCGCCGGGGCCCCGCGGGGACGGCCGGGGGGCTCCCGCCCGGGCCGTGGACTTACCGGGCCCGCGTCCTGTCCCGTCCGCGCCCTCTCCCGGGCCCCGACGGCCCCCGGGGCGGGGGGGGCCCTCGCGGTCCTTGGGGCCCCCCCGCGCGCGCTTTTTCCCGGGGATTTTAAAGGGCCGCCCTGATTTTTGGGGAATAATTGCCCAGGGTTTTCCCCCTACTTAAGGTTACGCCCCCCACAATCACTCCTTGCGGGAAATTATGTTCCCCCCGGGCCCCACAAAAAAGGGTTTCCCAAAAAAACATACTCTCCCCTTTCCCGGTGTCCCAGCCCCCTTTTTGCTACTTTTCTCAACCCCGGGAACCTCTGCCGCCTGCCCCGTTTTTCCCTGCCTGTCTAAAACCACGAGCCTCTGCCCCCCTCCCCTGCCCTTCCTGCCTGTTTTACGCCCACGAACCTCGGCCCCCTTTGCCCGCCCTTCTGCCTTTCCCACGATACAACCCCTGGGACTAGGGATTCGGTACCACGCTGCACCCCCGGTTGCCCCCGGGCAAGAAAGGTCACGTCAGGGGGGGACGCCCGGGTTTGGCCCTCACGCCCCCAAGCAAGTCCATCCCTGCTTTGCGGGGGGGCTCGGGTAAAAAGGGGGGCCCTACTTAGGTTCCTTTCCCCTGGCGGGGGTTTTAGCTATCATCGTTTTGCGGTGGCCCCGGGGGATCCACTCCCAGCCTTTAAAATTTTAAACTCATTTCTGTCAGGGGGAAAAGTCCCAAAAACTCCTACCAACAAATTTTTGAAAGTTTGGGGAAAAAAATTGTATCCCAAAACTTTTTTACCCTGTCATATTTTTTAAGGGCAAGGCTCCCAAAAAATAAAATGAAATGTATGTAAACTTTTGACTTAAACTTTTGCATTAAAAATTATCTCTCTCTCATTATTCTGGCATTTGGCAAATATAAATAATTTTGGTAATCCTAATTGACCTGAAACAGGTAGTTTTAGTTTTTGGGGGGTCACGCAGAAAAATGAGAAAAACATGCATATGTGTCTTTTTATTTAGTGTATGTAAGCTTCTAATTTCAGCTGTATATTGTGCAAGTAAAGTAAAAAGGAAGTGTTATTCAGATCCACTTTTTACTTATTTTTGTAACATTAGTGAAAAATTTATTGGGTTTCACTGGGGTCTGAAATAGTTTGGCTTGCTATAAAGACTGGGGCTAGCTGCTAAAGCGGGGTCTTTACAATCATTTAGCACTGTACCCCTTCTATATTTTTACCTACACAGCGACAGTGTGGCCATGGGTTTTGTGCAGGGAATTCTTTTCTGCCCATTATTTTGATGGTGATGCTGCAATTTCCTACACAATGGGTACCCAGGTGCTGCTATGCAACATACAACTTATCCAAGAGAAATTGCATCACTCTATAATATGGGAATACGAGTTTAAGAAAGATAAGAAAAACTGATTAAAAGAAAAATGATAATAATTTTATACTTCCTTTAGCATATAATTACAGGACATGCTTCCTGTTAGTATAAGAATATTTGCTATTGTGTTTTGGAAAATTGTTGAAGGCTTATGAGAATATTTGTTCAGGCTTTAATTAAATGTGAAAAAATGCTAAATGAAAAACTCAAGTCATAAAATAACGACATGGTTTTGGGAGAAAAGAAATGTGATAATATTCCACTGTGTCGCCATTATGATTATAAAGCAGTAAAGTGAGGCTCCCCTCAATAAATGTTGCGTAGTACCTCTGTAATCTAATATATGTGTCTTTTTTATATAATATTTTTTTTTATAAATATTATATATATATACATATAAGACTCACACTATCCAGCCGCCCCTCTGGACGTTCAGGGGGTCTTCACTCTACGGATCACCCCTTTGGTAGCAGAAGGCACAAATTGACTTCAAGGAAATTGTTTAAACGGCCTCAGCCAGTTTATTCCCGTGGAAAGGGCACAGGTACAGTAGTAACATAAACCATAAACATAAATCCTCGCCCTTGGCCACTAACAAACTAACCAAATTTAGCCCTCAATACCAGGGGTCTGTGCCTACTGCCAGCCCTCCAAAAAACCCCAAATCCCCACTGACTCTCCCAGGTCAGGTCCCTCTCAAACCTCTGGGTCAAGACCTTCCTCCTTTTGGGTCCTTCTTTTCTCCACCTGCCAGGAACAACCACGCCCCTGATACACCTGGAGTATGAGGCCTTTAATAGATCTCCAGAGACCTACCCAATACCTGGGGTGGGCCATGGGACCCGGAACGTGGGGAAAAAAAAAAACCTACCACTGCATTGTTCTGGGGAAAGGCCCGCCCTTAATTTGGGGCTTAGCCGGCTTGTACAAGAGTAAAGCACCCCAATGTTGCTGATGACATACCCGGTTTTCCCCCCCCGAGACCAGGCTTCGGTTTTCAATACCCATCTAGTGGCAGAACCCGCGATTGCCTAGGGCGTCTGCCCCAATATATATTTAAAAATTTTTTATATAATATACTTTTTATGTTTTTGTAATTAATATAAATATATCTATTATATTATATATTATATTTTTGAATAAAAAAATACACATATACACTCATATGTAGAAGGGACTGTCAGCCTACTATTTACCATCTAAACTTTGCTTTGTTAGTGCCTAACTTTAGTGACAACATGAAGTCACCTAAAGAAACAGTAGTTTTAAAAATAAAAACATAAAGTGAAGAATTTGCTGGAATATCCATATTTTTTATCATTATCTCGCCATTATCCCTATTTGAGGAGGTCACATGACTGTTTAAACCATAGAGTTTCTCTCTGTGAGCTACTGCTATGAACAGAAGTATGGACTCCTGCTAAGAACAGGAGTATGCTTTTCTAGATAGGGGTCTACTGCATTGGCATAAAAGAAGTATAGGAGCTGAATTTTTATACATGTACTGTATATAGAATAATAATATTATTTTCCATTTTGCACATAATAATAATAAATATAAAATGCATTAAGTGATCAACCCCTTTAAGTCTTCACTAGTGCTTGCCTCAGTAAGGTTTTTATAGGCAGTAGACAAAAGGTTTTCCATTATTTACCATTTGACTTGCATTCTCTGGAAGTCAGGAATTTATCAAGAGATGTGGTATCAGATCAAGTGTCAATTATTTGTACAGTTGACAAACTTTGCTATTCTACTAGCTGATCATGTCTCCTATCCCTAAGTTCCCTTATTTAGTTACCCAATACACACCAGGTAACACTATTGATCCGTGGAAATATGACTTCGGCCTGTTTTATTGTACAGATAGTTGCCAATGATGACTGAACATATTGAGGAATATCTTTTAAGTTTAAAATGTATTATTGTGTTTTAATTCTCTTTGTCCTTCTGTTACCAAAGATAACATTTTGTGAAGCTGCGCCACTGCTTTGCTGGTTAATGTTACACATTGATGTGGTTACATGTATTTCCCATAACAAATGTTTACTGAGGGTTACTGAACAGCTGGAGATCATTTCAGGATTTAATTTGGTAGGATTTAAGAATAATTTAGATACATAACCTCATGAAAAAATGTAAAAGGTTTTTTTTGTTTTTTTTTTTAAAGATTTCTGGGTAAGATGTCCCAGCGGGATTGTTTAAAAGACTGTTATTTTCCCGGTAAAATATTTCTCCTTCATTGCTATATTCTAAAATCTAACATTAATCTACTTACCTTTCCAGTAAGTAGTGTTTAACAAGTTTTGTAGATTCTCCTAAAGATATTTAATAACTATATAAAAAGTGGGTGTGCATGTTGGTATTCCCTAGTTCTCCATTCCTGTCATCATTATGTCTGCTGTAACTCTCCAGTAAAATCTGCTGGACATATGAAAAAAAGCTAAAAAAAAAGGCCTAAACCAATTCTGTGTATACGTATGGGTTTCAGCAGTTGAACATTCACCAATGGGTCAGATTATATTAAAGGGATGTTCCGGGATCTCACAATGCTCGTTGGTCTGTTGGGGCATGAGTAAAAATAGAAGATAAACCTCATACTTACCTCCCAGATGCACCGGTTCAGTCCCGGTGGCCATCTTAGTGATCTCCGCTGTAGCTGTGAATGGTCTTCATTCACGTAACAATTGCAGACAATTAAAGGCCACAGAGGTCAGGTGCAGGTGATTTTGTGGTCTGTGATCGGCTGCACCTGTCACATGAACGATGAACGTTCACCGGCTACTTCCGAGATGAATGCACCGGCCGCCGGGATTGAAGGAGACCATCTGTGAGCTAAGTATGAGTTTTATCTTCTATTTTTACTTATACCCCATTGGACCAACGAGCATTGTTAGATCCTGGAACACCCCTTTTACTTGTCATTGATAGAAACTGCACCTCACAACCTATATCATTTTTCCCTTTGAGGATAACAAAAATATGAAGTATGCTTGATGTGTACAAGCCACTTTTACTCAGACAATATTGAGTATTGATATTCAAAGTGGATGCTCCCTGTTCCATCCCACCGGTCTACCTAGCTATCAATTGTAATGGGAACAACTCAATGTAGGTAAAGGTTTTATGTAGTGAGAGGTCTGATGGCATTCACAGTTAAATATATAAATAGTTATAGACTAAGACAAACAAAACATTAAAATGCACATAATGATGGTAACCACCAACATTGCTTAGTGGAGTTTGTAAAAAAATGTGTGTTGCCCCTAGGTATAGATTTAAAGGACCACTATGTTTTTTTTTCTCTTTTACTTCCTTAGAAATTGCCACTAAGTACACAGTAGGGCCAGAAATGTTGCTTACTTACAGCTAAATGCAGGATTTCTTGCTGTTGTCACTGAGTCATGTGACTTGTGGTTGAAACGCACAGCATGGCTGTGGGACCCAGAAGTGAATCTCTCTATGCATTTCTATGGAAGGTTCAAAGCGAGTCTTATAGGAATGCATAGAGAGACATACTTCTTGCCAGCATCAAACCACAGTGTTTTTCAGCTGTTCAGAGAGCTGGCCATGTGACCTAAAAGAGACTGTTGCCTCAGCCACAAATCCTGAATGCAGCTGCAGGTAAGCAAAGTTACTGGAACTACAGTGCACCTAAAAGCAATTTCTAATAAACTAAAGGAAAAGTGGAGTGGTTCTTCAAGAATGTTTTGTACCCCCTTTCCCCG